>CM068318.1:1232500-1457500 GCA_034766995.1 Acanthacorydalis orientalis
TGAGATCTTTTCAAATTTCCCACGTATAATATTAGAAAGTCGACTGAAAATTTGTAGAAAATAAATAAGATGGACCATTTAAACTGAAAGAGTTCGAAAAAAGGTTTCGTTCGATAATGAATCTTCGAAGACTAAAGATGATGACTATATAGAAATGTAGTCATCAGCTATGAATCATATTCCAATTTAACGACCGAACTTCGTGAAACATTTAACATGTTACCAGTTCTCGAGGCCTCGACATCGATAAAAAAATTTGACACGCGTTGTATTTGACAGAAAAAAAAAACACCGTGCGTTTGTGTTGGAATGTATGCCCGTGTGGACGGAATTTAATGTCAATATTGTCGATGCAAAAGCACACATTTTCATCAAACACAACGCGGAACACAAAAATGTATCGGCATCGCTCGGCTTTCGACGTCACAAAAGACATCTAAACCGAGTGCACGTTGCATTTCATGCCGTCGCACAGCACTGACATTATTCACTTAAGACACGTGTCTCGAACTACAGATAGAGAAACATTTAACTACATCTTCCTGTCAATGTTAATTCGAAGACATCGAATAAAAGAAAAAACGACGAGATTGAAACGAGAGACATAGATTTTCAAACAAGTGTACATTCATTCAATGCCTTCGCTTACAATGAACTGTTTCGTTTGTACGAGAGACTGATGTCAATAAATAAATCACATTTCGTTACAGCAAAAACTCTGCTGGAACAGAAAAATGCAGAATCTCATTAAATGTTCAAGATCGAATGTCATGTACACTGAAGAATAACAGCCGGTGACTTTATGTAATCGTTGTTACATATATATATATATATATATATATATATATATATATATTCTATTATATATTAGTTTATTAAAGAATGATATATTAATTCTCATTCCTATAAAAATGTGTAAAACGATAGAATTTTCCAGCTATAAATGTTTAAAAAATTACCAGAACTCTCATTATTTAATTTAGTATAATTTACTTATTCTATGTTCATATACAGAGTGTTTATAATGCAGGTTTTGAATTTATTTTTCAACATTTCCTATACAAAATGAAAAACAGTAGATTTTTTTACCAGATCACTCTATTTAAGATTGGGAATGTATGAATAGAAAATAATAATATCAAGCAAACGGTCACATCTGGCTGTGACACAAAAACGAACTCTGTCGATGACATTTTTCATTACAATTTAGTATATTTCCTTCACTTCCTTTCCTTGGAGAATATTCTATTTTAAGCATCCAATCGTCTCTGATCTGTTCGCATAAATCTTTCACTTAAGGTATAATCATATTAAAAAAATCTGATGCTATTAAATCTGTCGATTTTAGTGGACAAACGGTGTTTTTGAATCTCTAGGTTAAATCGTCCAGAAAGATTTTAAAAATTTCCATCGTGACACGCTCTGTGTACGATGTAGCGCCGTTCTGTTGAAACCGCATATTTTCGAAACCCAATTCGTCCAATTCGCATGTCAAAAAGTTATCAATCATCTTAAGAAAGCATTAATCTGTCAGCATAACAGCATTACAGGTAGCGTTCTCAAAGAATAAACGCCCAATTATCCATCCGAAACACACACTACCGTACTATCACTCTACTTGGATGTAAGGGTCTTTGATGGACCAATTGTGGATTTTCCGAATCACAGAAACGACTGTTTTGCTTGTGGACGAAGCCACTAAAGTCGAAGTGAACCTCCATCAGTCATAATGATTTTCTTCCGAAATTCCGGGTTATCTGAATCGAATTGAAACCAAGAATGACTGCATTCCCAGCAGGTTGAAGTTTTTGTATCAACTGAGTCTTATATTGGACACAATATATGTCTTTCTTCCGATATATGTCTTTCTTCATACAGAACGCGCATGATTCCAATTCTTGTGCACGATGTCTGAAGGAGGCGCTTAGTGAGTCACACTTTGATCCACAGCTTGAAAATTCTTCATTGAGCGTGTATTCCGAACGCGTTCAAAGTTAAGTCCGTCTATCACTGAACTATCGTTTTCGAATTCTTTCAATAATCGACTAAAGGGATTCAATTCCAGTTGTTTCTCTTGAAAACTCGAATTCCAACTAATACAAACTCACCAAACCAAGATGGCGATTAATCAAAATTATAAACCTACCTCACAAACACTCTGTACATTTCGTACTTTTTCAATTTCTCTCGATAAAGTTTTGTTCTCCATATTCAGAAAACAAGAAATAAATATAACTTAAAATCATTATTAATCAAATATTCATTCCTATAATAATTAAAACGTGAAAATGTAATAATAATAAATTCGAATTAAATAGAATTGTTTTCCAATCAGCATTATTCGTCTCTTTTAGCTAATGTTTGATTTATAAATTACAATTCCGCGATAAAAAAATATTATTAAAGCTCGAAATCCAAAAAAAAAACAATAATGTTCCATCTGAATGGAATTACTTAGAAAACATTTTACTGAGAACCGTTTAATTTGCGAATTTCAATTTCGGAATAATTCTCAGAAACACACAGTTCGGATGTTTATGAAAATGAAAATTTAATAAATTTGTTTTAATTGTCGATGAATTCGTCGGTAATTTATATTTTGTCCGTAAGAAATATTTGTTTTCTATATTCGAAAACAAATAGAATGTAAACCATGAAACACATAATTAGTATTGAGATATATTTTTATCGAATGGTCGACTTATGTGAAACTATATACAAATCTATTCTTTTTTGTAATCATTCTTTAAATATTTGTTACTTGCATGTTTGTAAATTTTTATTCATATTATATATATATATATATATATATATATATATATATATATATATATATTTATAAATGAATCTTTAATAATAAAATTTTTATGGAAACATATTTTGTCAAAAGTTTATTAAGTTAGATTTTTCTTGTATCATTTTATCCTTTTATATTATTCGATTTTTGCTCGACGAAGACAGAGTGAAGATATCACTGTGGCCGCATGGTACCAGTGTTGCAATCAAACTACAAAGGACTCGGTATATAATGAAAAGTGTTTTTCATTATACTTCTCTTACAAAACGAACCACCACCGTTCACTCAAATTTTCAAACACTATAACGAAAAACCATTATATAAACTAAAAAAAAGTGAATTGCTTCGTAACGCGTTTGAAAATATTCAATTTTAAAAATAAACTCATGTTATGAATTGAATATATTATCGAAACTTGTAACTATTAATTATTTTCTCAGATAAATTCGAACAAGAAGAAAAAGAAAAACAGATTGAATTTCTCTTTTTACAGAATAAATCTTCGATTAAATTCTTTCAGCGCCCCAATCGAAATACCGATTCGTAACAAAAATGAATATATTATTTTTTTAAAAAAAAAAACACATTCTGTGCACAAATTCAACGAAGCATATTATCCTCAGAAGTAATATTATTTTTCTCATATCAAACGCATTCGGTACAAAGAGGCCTTTTGAATCTCTCTCCGACGTTACAAGCGTGCATTCATCAAGACCATGACTGCTAATTTCGAACACCTTCGGATTGACATTTAATTTCACGCAAAATGCTGAAAACCAACCGTAAAGGTGACTGTTATATAAGCCGCCAGCCATCTGACTTGAAATATGGCCTCCGCTACGGCCGGCACCGCTGCCGCTTTTATTAACAGGCACAAGTTCATTGCCGTGCACGTACACAAGCAAGCGCGCAGTCAACATTATATCAGAACGACGGGTTTACTTTATTAAACTGCCGCTGCAGTACACTGGATTATCTGGAAGTGAAAAGTTGGTGGAAAGCTATGGACATGAATAGAATATTACCGATGTAGCATAATATTAGTTTTCTGTTTTAATCGCTTAAATAAAGTATTTTCATATTATGTCTCGACCGTAATGGTATTTCGTTTACCTTTATTCCGTTTAGAGCTAGCGACGGATACGCCCTTCAGCGACGATGCAACATTTTAATCTACTTAGCTGGCTAATACCCAGTACATGTCGGTATTGATTCTTAAAGTGGAAATATCACTCACGGAATGTAAAAAATGTGTAAAAATCTACAGAGAAAAAAAACATTTGACTCTCTTTTAGTTGTTTATTTAATTACGTATATATATATATAAAGTTCACTGTTTTATTTTCTTCTGTTCCAAATTTTAAATACAGTATCTGGGAATAATAACGGAAAAGTTCACACCAGCTCAACGTGCGCCACTTATTCAATCCTATTTCGAAAACGATCAAATCTTAATTTCGACACAGCGAATGTTGAATTCAAGGTTCAATTTGCTCCCTCGAACAAATCGAACGTCAAACTTAGTTTACACCTCAACTACCTGCAAACAATTATAAAATACTATCAAGATTACCAAAAGGTAGATACCTGAACATATTGCGACTTTGTGACTTTTTTCTTTCGAACCGTTCGAAAGTTGAGGTCGACATCGACCAACAACGATTAATGAACTGAAGGCTGCTATGTGCCAACAAATTGCATCGATAACGCCGAAAATAACCCGCCGAGTGATGCGTAACTACAGAAATCGACTAGAAATGTGTATATCACGAATGAAGGCCACCATCTGGACGATATCGTATTGAAAACCGATGGAAGATGAACTGTATTCCATGCACTTTTAGATCATGTAATAATATTTTGAATGGCATTTACCACATGCCTTTTTTGTTAACCTTTTAATGCCTATAATTTAATATAAAATGACTTGGACACGAAATCAATTCTAACATAAAATATAAAATCTCTAACATGGAAAAAATTGGAAACATGAATCAGATTTTTTTCCAGCACCCTCATTATGAAAAATTAAAATTCCCAGCAGATCAACAACATACCGTTTAATAAATTCTAAAAATTAGGAAATATCAATTTATTTCATCGCTAATTATCTAAAAAGCCTACGACGACATCCATTAAAAGGATCATCATAATAGAAAGACACTAAAATACAGTTTTATCTATAGTAAGCTAGACTTTTATAAAATAAAAAGGAGAAAACATTAAATTTAAGATCTGGGAATAAATTAGACGTTAATAAATTAGATGATAATTTACATAGGAAGTAAATATTATTAACAAGCATCACAATGTATAAAAAATACAACATTATGATTAATCGGCGAATAGGAACCCAGTCGTTCAATCCTGAACTGATTAAATTACATATATATATATATATATATATATATATATATATATATATATATATATGTATGTATGTATGTTGGTATGGACATGATTGTACGACATGAATAAAACGAAATCGTTACAAAACCTCTGTACAACTTCCGACCTCGGACACTGACGAGACACACCCGCGTCACGAACTGAATCCGACGTCTGTGTGCCCACTTTGCCGCAATATTCTATTCAATGAAGTGAACTCACCGAACTCACCCTAATTTCCAATCAACGTTCTTTCATCTCTATCCGTGTATCATCGTATTTATCCAGTGCTCGCCCCCGCGCGCACACTTCACAATATATCCGTGATAATCAACATCTGAAGACCGCTTCGACCATATGTTCAGCATGATTCGAACGCGTGACCCGTCATGTTCGTCGCGCGACATGTTCGTTTTTAAATAAATATATTTCTGTATATAAATTCGAACATTTTAATACATGTTCTCGGTTTCTTAAATTAAGTTCCACTCTTCAAACTACACTTTTTCACCCTGCAAATCAGCCTAAAAAAATCCATTTGTGGAAGCGAATTTAAGCCACAGCGTCGGAATTGGATTCTTATAATATTTTTTCAGGTGAAAATGTGCAGTGATTGATTTCTAATCGTTTTAATTATTATAAGTATTTCGATGGAGATGGCATGATATTCAGAACTCTAAGGTACAGAACAATATTTTAATTCTTAAAACACCAAGCATTTGAATACATGATGGATAAATCGTTTTATATGAATTTTATACATTTTTTTAATTATTAACGTACGTTGAAACACAGAACAAGTTTCGGCAGTTTTACTCATCTTGATAAACTATCAGACCTTTCGAAACCTCCCCATACATTCTTTTTAAGGACCGAAACAGGTCATAACAGAATATTACAGGAATGATTCAAACAATCAAGAGCAAGACGATTACACACGAACGGAATATCATTTATAACACGGAGTTCCCCGTTAAAGCGCACATGACTCTAATTCAATTAAAAAGTTTATCTGTTGAAAACGCAGGTATCGTGGAATAAATATAAACACTGGCCATGAATGAAAATTATAAACGTGAGGAATTGATAGCAATGAAATTGACATTCAATTAACGTATTGTCTGATAAACGTTTTGAAAATGCGCACCGAATTTATAAAAAGTTAACATTAGTTGTAATTTTTTTTAATCCAACTCGTCAAACTTTTTTTATTATTTCCACGAAAACATTTTCATTGCTACATCGATGTACAATTGTTCAGTGTGTGAATTTGTTTCGGAGTCGATTAATCCAGTATTTATTTTTTTTGTAATTATATATTTATTCGTCCGCTCGAACTATTCGGTGAATAAATTATCGAATCGTTTCTGTTTTTTATAACTGATAAATGTTCGAATGGATGTATTTGTTGAACATAAATATAAACTATTTGTGATTTGAAACGAGAATTTATTTTATTAAACATTTGTTTGATAGACGAAGAGGTGTTTCTGTGCCTCGAAGCACTGGAGATGATGAATTCTCAGCAGAACATTCTCCGTGGCCGATAAGTTTAAGTAGTTTGTATATTTTTAAAACTGGAAATATTGTTAGGAAAAAATCTAAAAGTCAATGCGTTATAGAAGTTCATCTGTGATTCTTCATGGATTTATAGAATCACCGATGAAATCTATGAGGAAAAAATAGCAGCCAAACAGAAATTTGTAGAAACCATCGACTTTTAAAATGTTGAAAGTTAAATTCGAGATTTTTTTCTGTCATGTCACATCATAATCAACAAACAAAAATGATCAATAATGATTTATTAAACATTTATGATCAAAAAAGTATGTATGATTTGTGGATTGAAAAAGTAATTAGTTTATAAAAATCAAAAAAAATTTGAGCCGAAATCTTGTAAAAACCTACTTTTAAAAATTGAAACATAACAATTTTGTTCCTAGATGAAATCCATTTATTGAGTCCGAGTTGTTCTATAATTTATAATTAAAAAACTGAAATTTATAAAATCGAACATAACTAATAGTTTCGATCGTCAGTATACAGATATGTTTCGATTGTAATAAGTTTATTGATAGTAGGACATTATTAGCCATCAAATAGACAAATCCTCTCCGGAAATTCATACCGGATTCTTTTGAAACTCTTAATTGAAATTCATGATCGATTGACGGATATTCTACTGTGATATCGTTCCATAAACTTACGTCGGGATTATCAAATATTCATTTCCGCATCAATCTTTTATCCGCAGGACAATTGGACGTGTTAATAAATTCCGGAATAAAAGTATTTCGAACGGATGTACCGGGTGAGTCGAACCGATGTGCGTATATATATATATATATGTATGTATGTATGTATAATATATACGTATATCCAAATGTCCAATGTAAAAAATTCATGCGAAAACAATTCCATACATTGAATGGTACAAAACACAATCCATCTATGTAGTACATTGGAAGCACGTAGAGCGACTGGTCCCCGGAGACGGCTAGATTAACGAACAGCCTCCGGAGGCCTCGGCGCCTTAACTTAATATTTAACCATCGGCGCGACGCATGCCGTCCGGCGACCGACGTCGCCGCCGCGTCGCGCGTAACGCGATAAAGAGCATCCGTGGGGAGTTCGGTCGGGCGGCGCCCACCGCCCGACACCGAACAGAATAAGGTTCACTCACTCACTGCGAACCGAAGAACGAGCAGAGCCTGCACACAATACGCCACACGGAGCATTCTCGCCCGACGCCATCCAGAGCGAGATGCCGGCGCACACGAGCGCTTCTGGCACAATTGGCACAACAGACGCGACATCCACGTACGATGCCACGTCGATATACAACAGTGGCGGATATTTCTTTTGTAAAAGCGAAAACATGCCTGTTCAAATATTAATTTTAGCATTTTCACAGAACAACGGAATTCGATACGAAACGTAAATTCCATATCGGAACGGTGCGAACGAGTCGAGCGCGTTGATCTTCGACAACACACCTAGAACTGTTTTCGATTCGAAGAAGACAAAAAGAAATAACTGTCACGATACAGTTCTGACGCTGCGACTGAAGCCGCTCATCAATTAACCCGTGTCTCATACGACCAGACCACAAAACATTCTCCGATCGAAAATGTTCACTAAATCATTTTTGATTCACTTCTCGTACGCGCATTTCAAACATTTTCAATCAGAAAAAGTGTTATTGATTTGTGAAAGGAGAATTCATTTGTGAAAAATTAACATTTCTTATTAAATAATTTAAAAATAAACGAAAGCCGTCTAAAAGACAAACAAGCACAAGTATGTTATAATTCGCTATAACCGTAACAGAAAAATCACCCGCTGGACCCCCTCCGACATTAAACCCTCCAATAATAACCCCACAGACAATAACTTTCGTGTAAAAAAAATCAGACAATAACTACCGTATAAAAAAAACCCTAGACATTATACCCCCGTATAAGAATAAAGACTCTTTAAAAAAATCGTCACAAGAAACAATGTATACAAAAATCTATTATAATATTTATATATTTTAAAATCACATTATTAACATGGTAATTCCAGTTTTTAAAATCAATTACTATACCGGAAAATCAAAGGTATGTAGGTTTATTATCCATGTGAGCTCGAGTATTGTCCTGAAGTAGAATCTAACACTTAAAGAGTTTCCATCATCTCCATGACTTGATTTTTAGCTTAACTTCTCGAAAAATTTTACAGTAGATTCCATTACTTATTGATTCGTATTTAGATATAAAATGAGCCAAAATCGCACCTTTCATATCTTATAGAAAAATTATCGTAAGCTTTCTTGCAGAACGCTCTAACATCACATTACCTTTCGTAGACCATCAAAAGAAGAACTGAGAGATTATAAGTTTCTTTCTAATGAAAATGTTATAAATACGATGCAAGAGACTGATCAGTTTGTTTCAGGATGGAATCCAGTAGCTCGTTAAGAGTTAAAAAAATGTATAGAAGAAAGATTATACGTAAAAGTGACTTTAATTAAAATCATGTGTGTGGTGTACGAGTTTTTTTTTATTTCTTGAATATCTTTTCGATTTTCGACCTGCCTCATGTGTTTGAAAGGTCTGACGATTTGTGTCGATATTCTTGACCGAAGACATATTTTAAAAATTTAACAATTTAAAACTGAATCGACACCTAACTCGTGATAATTGACTTCTGAACCGTCAATATGTTATCTGAATAAAATATAACATTAATAAATAAATATTTACATCCTCTCATCGACACACGAAAAAGAAACAATCCCCGGATGTTCATTCGATTTCATAACCGACGAACCGCCCCTGTTTATCTCACACCGTTCAAAAGAAATGTGGACAATCTTGTTACGATCAAACGCCGAAGGTGTCGTCCAATTACCGCTAAGATGCTGATGATATTTGTTGTTAGATCTTTCATGTGTGTGTGTGTGTACAGAACGTGTGTCTATACTGTTGTGTGTGTTAACGTGCGTGTATGAAAGAGGACTTTGAAGATACAAATATAATATATCTCTGTATTGTGTATTTTGTTGATTACTTAACGTTCTTTTTTATCGAATTACTGACTTGAATATTTTTTTTTATTGTAAATGTGACAAATTTTATCCTGCTTTTTATCAGAAAATGATATTAGTTTGTGGTTTTGATCTTTTCACCTTCTCTCTCTCTCTCTCTCTCTCTCTATATATATATATATATATATATATATATATATGTATATATATATATATATATATTATTTCAAATTGTTTTATTAGAAAGCACGGTCTGAATCGAGTGCAAAACTCTTTTATACCGAACGGCCGAATAACGAGCATGAATGGAAACCATAAATGGAAAAGGTAATGCGGAATTAATCATTCAACATATCATACACTAAATGAACACAAATTAAACATTTCCCGTTTAACGAATTTGCGGTATTGTAAAATTGAGAATATTTAATTAACGCGCTACGTGGAATTATAACACAATGCGTGCGTACTTTACTGTTCTCGAAAACGTGTGTTTTTTTCCAAAACTCGAAATTATTTCACAAGAGTGAAATGAAGTGGCTTCAATATACTATGTTAAGTTTCTGGAAAAGGTTTGTTTCTGGAAAAATATTTTATTCCTGAAAAACTGAAACTGTATTTAATCTTTTATATGGATTCCGTTTTGTTTTTATGAAAAAAATTCATGTTTCCGAAATAACTCAATTATATTATACTAGTTGAATCGTTTCTTTTACTATTTTGTGCTTCATTTTTTTGAATTGATTCATTTTTATGTTACATGAGTAACAATAAAAAATAGTTCTGACACTATGGCTAAATTCACTTCCACAAATCGATACGTTTTTTTTTTCTTTTTCACTCCAAAAACCAGCACTGCTATCAAAACGCGGGTAAGCGACAATCGGAAATAGTCACTGATATTTGATTGAATATTTTTGATTCAAAATGTTGGCATGGTTTGTCGAGTGAAAAAAAGAAAGAAGAATTCATTTCTGAAAATGAATTATAATATTTTCCATACCGTTCACGAAACGCTAATCATTATTTTTTTTACATCGAACAAAAATAACTAGAACAATATTTAATTTCTTTACTACTTTTTCGATCAAGAACCCCTGAGAGAAATGTTAATATGAAGTAAAAGAAATATTTTCTTTATATCTAAACATTTCATCTCGATTAATATTTGCTGTTTTACTTAAAATCATGACTTTTCATTTAGAAATAATATTGTGTTAAATAAAATTACAGCAAATACTTGAAAAATCATTCATTTAATATACATTAAAACATATTTACACAATTTTTCAGAAATGTAAAATCAAGTAAACATTGTTTTGTTCATTTTCTATCACCGAATCACTATGCAAATTTATTAAATCGCTTTATATCTCTTCCCATCCTCTCTCTCTCTATCTCTCTCTCTATATATATATATATATATATATATATATATGTATATATATATATATATATATATATATATATATATATATAGCACAAATCATTTCTACTGATCTAGCTTAGAACGATAGTCTAGCTGCAACAACATATACCAAATATTCAATTTGTTTTCTATTTCACTGAATGTCAGTACAAATTCTTCTAATTATAGACATTGGATATTGCGAAATTTAGTTATTACAAATATATTTTAAGATTCCTTATGTGCGAAGAGTTATAAAATCTGATTTTTATGACTTTTTGCGCTTTGAGGACGATGGTCATTGAAACGTGCGTAGACAACAAAGAAACGAATCCTTTTTCAGCCCACAAGCAACAAACAATGTTTTCTACACAAAAGTACTCAATAAATTATTATCGATCAATTTTGATTGTTACTTATGGGCATTTAGATACCGATACTAACATTTTCACGTCATCAGTGTAGCGAAAATTATTTTTTTTGAAGTTTGTGAGGTGAAAAGAGAATTAATTTATGAAATTGAATTTAATGACAATGTTAGTATGTATCCGTATTTTCTTTTATGGTTCTGATAATTTGTTTATCAATTTCCTTCTATATTTATAATCAGTTGTCGATGTGCAGAAATTCTTCCAAGTTTTGGCACTACTGAAAACTAAATCGACGTCAACGATCGGATTTTCGAGCGAGTCAAAGAAAAAACTAATGGATTTCAAAACTTATTAAATATTCCTAGAATTATGTTGTTAAATTTTCATACAATTCGAAATTAAATTCAATACATTATTCATTATATATGTATATATATATATATATATATATATATATATATATATTAGTGTATGGAAATATATTTCAATGATGGATTCAATTACCTGTATGTATTAAAAATTCATTGTTTTTTATATCTTTATTTCCTTTCCATATATTTTTTCATTCTTTTATTACAGAAAGCAGAGTAAATATTTAATCACAATTTTAAAATTACAGTACGTGAACTTTTACTGTATTATTAATTTTGTTTTGAAGAGAATTTTTAAAACATTCTCATTGACATTTGTTTCGATGTACATTACATTGCTTTTTTTTAAAAAAAAATAATATTCTTTTTATTAATTTTCTAATTTTCTAGTCTATTTATTTTAGTAATGTTTCGTGTATATTCTCGTATATAGGATTAATTACTAACATTCAGTCTATACAATAATTATTTTATTGACTGAATGTTTTATTCTGAATGTGACCAGATTTAAAAGTATTTCTGAAAATTGTCAATTGATTAACTATTAAGAAATCAAGAGATAAAGAAACTGTGAAGACGATCAAGAAGAATTCAAATAATTCTAATTAAAATAGCTCTAACAAGATCATTCAATTTTTTTAGCAACCAGCTGTAATAAAAAGAAATATTAGCAGTGTAGACACACAAGAGATTTACTAAATTCGGTAATGAAGATTAGATTTGGGCGTATTGTTACGAGCTACAGACATGCGGAAACATTCAAACTCGCAGTGAAAAAAGTTCAAACGATTCGGTCTGCTGGTAAGCAAATGGCGCTTGTTTTTTGTCGCCTGAATAAATTTCACGAGTACAAGAGATCTTGGATAAATGTAGACAAATTACACTTGTACAGTTGCGGAGCGTGAAGTAAAGTATTCTGGATGTTATGATGGGCTCTGCAAAGCCACAACGGCCACCCTGCGCAGCGTAGCAAACGACAAATTCCAGAAAGCTTACGACCCATGGATAAGATGGTGTCGAGAAGTGCATACACTTTACAAGGGAGAAGCTATTACATGATTCATCATATGAAGTTTAACTCTTCCGTTTCGGTGCGGTAAACTCGCTCGATCGCTTGTTTTTATTTGCAAATATCCTTCTTTCTGTTACGCACAGAACACTTATTCCTTGTTATCCTCTACTATTCGCTACTATCACTAATGAACTTTAAGAAATAATGACTGAACCCGTAAATATTGCCTTGATTCTCTCTTTTATTTCAAAATCAGCCTCAGCCCTACTACGAATGCGTTGTTCAATAAATGTCAGTTTATTGTTAGCCAAACGTTTGCCGTGAAAAAGTAGGGTGATATTTTTAATGATATTTCTTTATTTTTTTGTAATACACATGTCGTGTTGATACTAATCGGTGGTGTAAGGACTAACTTTGATGTTCAACTAATTAAAAATCATTCTGTTCCTTCATAAATAGTAACTTTCATGAAAAATTTAAACGGTAAACCGTATTTACTGCACAGACACCGGACTGGAAGTGTTAAATAGTTGTTGGACTCATTCCTCGAATTAAACGATCGTCCCTCGCATATATGAAGAAATATATATTGTATTATTGAATGGAATACGAACAAATGAACAGGTATATGACAAATAAAAATATTAAAAGGCTAAATAACATATTTTTCTATTATGCACCCTTATGTATCTGTTCATAAACAATTTGGGTATAAATAAAAACATAAAAAATGAGTGACGTTCAACTATAACGATCACTTTTTCAAGCTCTTCAGTGTTAGTTAATTCCGTTGTATATATCTATATCTATCTATCTCTTTCTCTTTATATATAAAAAGAGAAAGAAAAAAAGTGAAGAACTCTGAAATCTATATATAAATTTTAAAGCTAGAATCCATAAAGTAATTGTTTTATAATGTAAAAAAGATTTTTATATTACATTTTTACAACTTTCAAGTTCCACGTCAAATCTACTAGCGGAATGGTTTAACAATATTTGTTATATATATATATATATATATATATATATATATATATATATATATATATATATACATATATACACATATTAATAATAACAAGTGGTGTGTGTTCACGAATATACACAAGAGGCTATGTGTCTGTGCGTAACGAAAGCCTAGGAGGCAAAGAAGTAAACTTATCTGGTTGATTTTGTCATAACTATTATACACATTATAATAATTAACAAAATCTGAAAATTTAACTGAAGGCAAACATACTCTCGCCGCAGAGTACAATACATCCGACCGTTCCTTATTAGCGAAGACTAAAAATAGAACCGAACACCGTTTTCGCTCACAGAAGCATCCGACTACATGTGAGTAACTTTAATGCGCTTCCGTACAGTTTGTTTCTTTTTTCGATCGGAACGAAAAGATAAAAAAAAAACAGACGAGCGCGACCTGCAGGACCTCCTCCGTCGCCTCGTGCCAACCAACAGAACGACGTCCAGGTCGGAGTTGAGCACTCGCACTCGTATAATTAAGAAACACGATCTCGTGTCTTAAATAACACAAAAACGTTTCCGTCTTGGATATTTTCGTGATATCACTCCGACGATGTTCCATAAACGGATACACATCGGGGTTTACCCTCGTCATCTCTGCCATCAACCTCAAACGTCACGGATATGATATTTGCTCGGAAACGGGCGCATTAATTTGATTTCTTTGTTTCGTAGAATTTAATTTTAATTTTGCACGTGTAATTTTATTTGAGTACGTTCCGTAACAGAGTTCACGTACAAGTGAGGCGAGCATGTCTTCATTACGGCGTGTGCATTCTCGAAATTCGAAACAATTGCGTTCCACGATTAATTACGAATTTTAATATTTGTTACAACGCTGCAGGTTTCCATTTCATATATTAAGAGCTCGCTTGAAAATAGAAACAAACAAAAAACTTATGAATATTTACGTCCCTCGGATGCATTGTAGTTGTATCGATTTTGTTAACAAATTCGCATTTAAATACCGCTAATTAGCAATCATAAATAATAAAAATGATTCATGGCTTTCATATGCCAGTATGTATATATATATATATATATATATACCAGTTACAAATTTAAACAAAACACATACATAAAGTACTTTAATTAAGATTTATTCAACGACACAATTATAGCTTTTAGTACCCTGGATAAATTCATTTTCGCTTTTTAAAAAACAATTAATTCGCAGAAATGAAATAAGCTGCAGTGCCGGAACTCTATTGTGCATTTTTATAAATACTCTAAGCCCAATATAAGCAAAAGTGCATACCGACAATTGATTCTCCGACACCGTCGCATAAAAATATGTACACTAATCCTTTTCGCTTGAAACGGCATCAATATATATATATATATATATATATATATATATATATATATATATATATATATATATAATTTATATAAACTACTTTTTATACACGTGCTTAATCTCTGTATATTATTCTTTTAAAAGCATTATAAAATTCGAAGTATTAATAAAACAGTAAAAAATAATCCTTGGACTCCTCGAGTATAATTGTTTTCTATAATACTATGGTGGGCTCGAGTAACAGTAACACCCGATGTTAATGAAATAGCTGTATTTAAAAGAGGAAAAATACACAAGTATCATAATGTATGTAATAAAAAAGTATATAAATCGCTCATGTCCAAGTTATATCGTGTGAAACGCAAGACATTTAATACATAAATAGAGAATAATCTTGACCGAACCACCACCGATGCTTGGAAGAAACTATTTAAATATGAAAAATGTACGAAAGAAGAATATGGATTACAACCTGATTGAATGTGAGCTGATTAGATTTTCTTTCGCACGTGAATTAATCTCTCATTGCAAAAACGAGCAACAATGTTCAATTAACGATTATCGATAATTTCTAAATAATATCAATCACTAAATCCGATCGAAGAATGACCATCATATGCGCTTGTAATCGTTCAGATTTCATAATAAAAAAACCACACTGCCATTGTTTTAGTTCCGACGATGAGAACGTCGCCGAATATCTAACTGTTCACATCCGTATTCACATTTCAGCCGCCGACTAATTGAACTCAACCGTCATTGCGTGTTCCCTTTTCATTCCGTTCTCAAGTTTACGCACTTTTCAACTAACACCACAGCATCTTAAATGTTTAGATTTAGGGTGATGCGGTGGGATTCTTGGAATTATTTCTTCTATAATTCGCTTAGAAACGACGCGATAAAATCACAGGAAACCTGAATTAAAATTGTTAATAAACAACGAACGACAGACACTTACAGTTGAAATAAGTTTTCCACCTTCGTTCCGTCTCTGTTAATGTTTCGAATGGATTTTATTAATCTAATTACCTATTCCGAAGAGTGTTTCGCTGCGCTATTCTAAATGCATTTATGTAAAGATTACATCGATTATATTGAAAATATTTACTACTAGAACGAGACACTTAATTTTTATTAATATCGATGACTAAAATAATTGGATGTGAACTAATCAAATGCGATAGAAATCTATAAAGCAGTGTAGTAGATCTTTACAGACCGGTAAAATCAATATAACAATGTATACAAAAGGTATCATTATGGAAATATAAAAATTATTAACAGAAGAATATGATTCAATCGTGCAAGTTCTGCACCGATTAATAATAATTGAATGCAAATATGATTATATTTGGAAAAGTTTAAATAGTAAATGTAAACATTTACATATTCAATTAATCAAATATAGTTGCGTTGAATGTAAACTGAACTAAACTTAATATCTAAACATTTAAACCGGAGAACATGTTCTAATGACGACTTACGTTCTCAACTTATTCAATTTAAAATTAATGTTCAGTGAAGAGATAAGAGTTTTACAATAAAACGACCAAATCTCGTCTCTATACATTATTAAATTAGAAACATCAAGAACATTTCATACGTGTGTGTAGTAGTCGTTCGAGTCAAATAAACTGCATGCAATCAAAGACGATTTCATTGACTTTTAATACTCGTGCATGCATCGTGTCTGTTTATTTCATTTCATTATTTTCGAATTCAATTCAGTTGAATTTAAGATATTTTCGTGTAATGTTCTGTTAGAAAAAAAAATACTATTCTCTAAACTGTTTTGGATTCTATATGAAAATGTTGAGGTGAGTTTTCGGTCTAGAACTGTCAAAAATTGATTATTATTTTTTTGATTTTTCGGTTTTTTAACATTTCAAGAATGCGCACTTCTGAGGATTTCTTAAAATTCGAGAAATTAGCTATTTTATAGGCGTGTGAGTAGTGGCGGACGCATAGGGAAAACCGTTGCAGAGTAAAACTCTATATGTCATTTTTCAAACTAGTGGGACAAATATCTCAAAAAGTAATTGATGAAGAACGTTTTGCCAGACAGTGAATCTTTAATATTTTGAAATTTTCAAAATGTAGAATTACACAAAAAATATGACAAAAATATATATTTTGACTTGGAGATTTCATACATAACTTTGATAAAAACATTCGGAGTTCACTGACTCGAAAAACGCACTGTTTATTTCAGATCAACACTTAATGAGCTAGACGTCCCACCGTCGAACGAGATTTCTGAGAGGTTCTCTACGAAGACCATCCCGACGCAATTTTGTTCTTAAAAAAATTGAAACCCAAAAACTGTTTTGTAATCTAAAACAAATGTTCGACAAAATACATAAAACTCTATAAAAGTATATTTGTTCTTTTCTCTAGAAAGAAATTCTTAAGAAATTACCCTTTTTCGAACGGTCCAGACTCTGTTTGAAACGTTGTTTCTATTGAATACCTAAAGGAATGGATATGTTTTTAAAAAGAAAAACGATCAATAAACACATAATCTGAAATCCGCAGCACGTGCCGATCATAAATAATTAATTTCTTAATAAAAAAAAAAGAAAAACAGTATATAAAATTATCGCGCTAATGCAGTTCGCGGTGAATATATAACCTGCCAGTATATTTTTATCGGCACAATTTTCACATTTTACTGGACGATAATTCATTTCCAGCGATAATTTAAAATAAGTAACGAGGAAATTGTAAAGCGTTTTCTTATAAACCGTGCATAAAACAAAGACAATATTATAAAATTCGATTACACTCGTAGTCTGTTTTGTTTTATGTGCTTAAGAGCGATCATAAAGTGTCGACTGTTTTAAGTTGATTGGTATTTTGAGAAGAATCATAAATTTATGATTCCTCCCTCGCGCGGATCTTGTTCGGATAAGAAAGAGAGAGAGAGAGAGAAGCGTTTTCAATTAATTTCTCTCGAAATGTACACTGTTTCTGAATTATTGTTGCAATTATACGAATTAACATTCGACATTTGATACAATGTATTTTTTTTTGATTTCGTAACAGTCGGAAATGTATATTTCTTTGCGTTTTAGTTAAGATGTACTACCGAATATGTCCAGTTTCGAATATCTTCATTTATAATCGTTTCTGTTCAATGTTTTTTTTCCTTTCCATTTCAGTTTGAAAGATAAGTCGAGTATTTAATATTTCAATTGAATTCATTACGAAATGTTGTGCTCGAAAAATAAATATTGTTCTAGAAAGAAATCGTATAAGTGTGGAACACTGTTTTCATCACAATAATGTAGTTGTGGGGCACTGTGGCCGAATTCACTTCCACAAGTGAATTATTTTTTCCTCTCGCTTCATATCAGAAATGTTCAATAACTGATCACCGATCATTTTTGATTGTCGCTTATGCGCATTCCGATTATGAAACGAGGAGAGTACAAGATTATTTCTGATATTGAAATGTGATTAAAAATTTTTTTCTATACCTCATCGCTCTGATCATAATAATGGCATCCTCTTCAAAATACACATAAGCAAGAATCAAAAAATATCGATAATAAATTATTTAACATTTTCGATGATTATCCTTGGTAACTTATCGAGTGAGAAATAATTCATTTGTGAATGTCACAGTGTCAGAATTGCATCATTGAGCTGATGCCTGTTAGATGGAAAAATTAATTATGTGCCTTTAAATCGAATCAATCATAACTCTGCTTTAAATTAGAATACTTTCTCGTCGTTTCGAGGTTTTGAAGTAGCAAACTTAACATTTAAAAACACTATATACCTTAGCCGAGCAGTTGGTATGCCGTCACAAGACAGTATTGAACGCGACGGTGCCCGAAAAGCAGCACATTGGACATTGAATATTTTTCGCGTTCCAGTTGAAAAAAATGCTCCCAAAACCGCGGGAATGATTTGTTCGACTTTGGGGGAAGGTGTTGTGATACTTAAAATATGCAAAAAAATGATAAAACAATGGAAGAGGTCCGAAAATGCATTGACGGCTTCATTGACTCAATTCTTTTGTATCAGAAATAAATTATTCGAAAAATTGATTAAGATTGAACAATAGAAAAGAATCAAAAATAAAATAATCTCACACCTCATACGCCAACTGTACCGCTTGGAAATTTTCACTCTCTTGGAATTTGTTTTGTAAAGTGAATGAAATGTGATGGTAGAACACTAATAACATCAATTATAAATAGCTGAAATATAATATCAGCTGTGAAAATTAATTCTTTGTCTTTTTTTATAGAAAACGAATGTTTATTTACAGAAAAATCCAATAAATTTCAATCTCTAAATATGACCCGTTATTTTGTATAACTTTATCTCCGTCTGTCTGGTAATTGACGAATCTTTTATCGAAAAATAGATGGCGACTTTGTGCTATCGATATATCGATTTATCTATAATTGTGGATGAAAAATGTGTCTAGTATAATCGATAGATGTGTATATATATATATATATATATATATATATATATATATATATATATATATATATGTATATATATACATCCGTGCAAATGTGCGTGCGAAGAATGCGTACACAAACAGTAAAATATATACAACTCAATACGTCTATCGAATATATTCTGTAAAATATATAAAGCATAATTCGACCATCAATCACGAAATAAACTCTATTATGAAATGTCACAACTGTGCGTACACGACGTAACAAATAATGCACCCCGCAAGGCTTTTTTAAACGCCACAATGGTCTGTCGTCGCGGCGGCCCGATATTTCCATCAGCGTCCGGAAATCCCTCATACCGTGGCGAAAATCCGTCATCATGTACCGGCGAATCTCCTCGACGCGCACGCTAACCCCATAGCGCATAGGTGTAAAGCGCCCGTCCGTCCGTCCGTCCGTTGTCTCATCTCGCACAGAACCCGCCGCGGCTCTCATAAATTGATGTTGATATTATTGGTTGCTGTACACATTTACCTGTGCACTTTTTTTTCTCTCTCGTCCGCAAACTGCCGTCGTACGGTTTGCGAGTAGAGAGAGGTGCGCCGCCGTGCACGGTTCTGTGATCATTTATCAAGTAACTCGCAGCGATAAATTATTTGTGACGTCCCGTCGTCGAATATATATCACGACAGTTAACTTTAAACTATCTTAGTCGGAACAGTGTTCCCACTTGCCGGATCGGATCGTTTTTAATGCAGGCGCAAAAACTCACCGGACGAGGAGCTATTCGACGCTCTGGCCAACTTTTGAATCATCAATTTATTAACAACAACGATTTTGGCGCAAATATATCAATAATACCTCCCGTTTGATTTCAAATCTATCATTACTGTTTGCGTATCGAGTACGCATTTGATTCGTGGCATCAATTTAGCATTTCTTTCAACTGGAATGCGAAAAGTAGTCAATGCCTAATGTGCTGATTTTCAGACCCCATCACGTTCACTGCTGTTTTGTAAGGGTTATACCAACTGCTTGGCCATTAGGTATATATATATATATATATATATAATTTTTTTTAAATGTTAGTTTTCTACTTCAAAATCTTAAATCGAGAGAAAGAAAGTATTATAATTTAAAGCATAGTTATGAGTGATCCGATTTAAAGGCACATAATTACTTTCGCACCCAATAGGTATCAACACACATCATTCACAAATCACAATCCACTTTCATAAATGTACTGTCTTCCATTTCACAAACCGCAAACAATTTTTTTGATCAAATAAATTCACTAACTGATTATTGCTTATACGGTTCTTTCGGAGGACCAAGGTACAGAAAAATCTTTCTTGCTAGGACAGCTGTCCAGTACTTTAGCACTCTGAAGATGATGACAGCATCGTAGAAAATCTCATTAATTGTGATCAATTATGATGTATTGAACATTTTTTGAGCTGCAGATTTTTTTGGGATTTCTGGGTCGAGAAATGAATTCATTTATTAAAAAAAATAATCAGGAATCTGGCATCAGATTTAATTACAATTCTATCATCTTAATCTTGCCTTATCCTTCTAATTACTCTCCTATTCTATTCATTAAAGATAAGTAGATTTATGATCCTCATGTACACACGTAACGTTTCGTTACAGAAACTGAAAAATGCCTCTCTTTATTTCTAAATTCATCTGACGTTCGAACACTCATGGTTCTGTGACAGACATACGGACGTCAATGAAGATTGAAAAAAGATTACGAACAGAAGAGATATTCGCAGAAGAGCATATATTCCGTATTCAAATCGGAATTAAGATAAATCTAACGATTTACAAAACTTAAATAAAAATTTAGACGCGAGAGAACGAAAAAATAAAATCGTTTTAGTACGTCATAAAACTAATACAACTGTTTCCGTTATTACCGGATACCAATAAAATAACGAGAAGTAAAAGTCTTATCGCGGTTTGAATTCGACTTTCGTCCACCGCCCCCTTTCCCCCCGCGCCGGCGTTCCCGATAAAATCAATTCGCAGTGGTCCCGCCGTACACGCGGGCGTAGTTTCTGTTGACCGTCCGTCCGACCGAACGACGGTGACATCTCTCTACCGAATGGGTGCCGGTTGTTACCCCTGTCGCGAGCAGGCAACGTGAACAAAGGTTAACCGAGGAGACAGAGTAAAAGGTTTCGCATATAATGCGGGCCGTTATCGTTTTTCTTTTGTATTGTGTTTGCCTTTAATGTTGTCGCTTATTATGGTTTTCACGCAGCACAATGAGGTACGCCAAACCATTTTTTTGTCCTTTTATTGATTCAAGCAAAAAATTGTTATCTTTAGTATTGTTGCTTCGTATTTCGACGGCCATAAATATGAGATTTAGATAATATTGCTACTTAAGCTGAGTGTTTATTATTAATAAGTATTGTTTGCGCGCATTCACCGCTTTCTACAATGAAACTGTGTTCTATTTTATGTCGTTTAATGAATATTTATGCGATCGCGATTGTAAAGAACGTTTTGTAAAGAATAAATTTAAATTGATAATGATTATTAAAAATGGAATTTATATTAAAAAAAAAACGTATTATATTCACACACTGTCGTACATAAATAAGGTCTGCGTTATATGTTGAAATTTGCAAACGGTGTTGTTCCGTATGAGATTTTCATAAAAGCTGGTATATATATATATATATATATGTATTTAATATAAAAACAAGAACGATAAATCCGCACCATCTACACGAATATTCAAACGGATATGTTTAGCGCGCGTACGCTTTTCTATATAGTTAATTATTTCTAGGAACATCTTTGACGAATCGAGATTGATTTTATCGTTTGTTTCGAGCTAGAAGAAAAAAATGAAATAATTTACAAATTTCAAGCCGTGAGAATGAAGACGGTAATGCTGTTTATCTATTCATAGATTCGACGTTTATTGCGTTGATATATCGACGGACGGAATCGAATTATAAGTGTGATACAAAATGCGAAAAGGTCGCTGCATGTCGGCGCGCGGTTCATTTCATAAAACAAATGTTTAAGAGAGCATTTTATGTGTCGGCGAGAGAACTTTCTCTCCGGAAATCCAATAAATATAAATTTTCTTAAAATCCCCTTTCATACTGTACTTTTTCAGTTCAATTTTCATATTTCTTTTTATTTTACGATCCGACTATTTTCAGACAACACAAAGTTGCACGATTCGTGCGATTAAATCAAATTTATATGGATTTGTAATAAGTTGAAAACACGGATTCACACACACACACACACACACACACGTACCGAACGTACAAACATACACGGTTTGTAATTCAGTTTGTGATGGATTTGTTATTTTTTGAAATTATCGCGATTTTATAGAATAATCTATATCTTTATATAAATATATGTGTGTAATAAAAGTATTTAATATATATATATATATATATATATATATATATATATATATATATATATATATATATATATATATATATGTATGAGCAACGTTCCGTGTCGAAAGAAATGCCTCCTCGTCAATTCAATAAACATTTCAATTTTATAATATTTCAATAATTCTTCTTCGACATCTTAACGCATCTTTAAGTTTGTTTCATAAATCAAATGTTTCTAGTTCCGTATAAAAATAATCATAAAAAACCATAATATCGACACCCACAAAAGTCCAATTTATCACATTTTCACGCGAGATTTCACAATTTAAACGCGGAGAAAGAAAGGAAAAGATAAAAAGTTTTTTTCTGTGTTCGCTTTGCGCGGCGGCGTCGTCGTCGTCGTCATGTAACGAAATTCATTCGCATCGCAAACTTATTGACAGTTTCGATCTGCTCCCTGTCTGAAACAACCGCCGCCGGTGGTAGCTTACCCTTTTCACACCAGTGTTATCGCGCTGTATCTATGAGCAAGGTTATATACATAGCAGTCACGCTTCGTAGGTGTGAGAACACATTCGCCGATGACGTTTCGTTTATTTCGAGCACACTTGCTGGTCCCGTGCTCGTTTTTAAACGCGGCGATTTCGTTCCTTCGCCGACGGTTCCTCCGTCGTGTCTCTTGTGTTGCGTTTCGAGGACGTAGAGTCGGTTGTGTGAAAAATACACTCGGTTGATTCGACAGGACGAGCACCGCCCAAGAAAACGTGCGATTTTTTCCATCTGCGATCCCGTCGATAGTAGAGAACAACAGACACTTAAATATGATCTAAGAGGAATAATATCGTCGGAGCGACGTACGTTATCTTCCATTACATCCTTCATAATTCTCTTACATTTCAAACGATCACAAAAACGCCTCGGATATTGATTAATTTCAAGTAAAGAAATTAAATAAGCATCCATCTTTTTAAAAACTTTCGATTTTATTTAAATATTCTTATATGCTGATCTTTTCAATCGTTTCAAAAGAAACACTTCTCTTTCGTCACAATACATTCTGGCACTGTGACTTAATTCGGTTGCACAGAGTAACCCTTTTTATTAGAATCAAATACAGGGTTTCCAGCGTCTCGCGGTACACAAATCTAATGGAATCACCATCGAAATGCGTAAGAGGAACGATCAGTAACGATTTACTGAACCTTTTCGATACATAAGATAATGTCTGTTCTGCGCATTGAAAAAAGAATTAAGCAATTTTCGAAAGGAAATATTCGTCTCTTGCTTCTTTCGGTATGGAAAATCATCATCGCGTTCTGCATCATGATTTCTGTTTAAACAGTGTCGAGATTTCAGATGCGCTCGTTCAGATTTACGCGTTCTGAAATAAAATGTTATATAGTGAAATAAATACGATGCCAAAAACTTTATAATACTCTCGCAAAGGACTCGCTAATGGCATGTAAGCTCTTTCTGTTACTTGTGAATTACAACCTCTAATCGTTCTTACAACAAAGTTTTGACTCTTTTGAACTTTAGCAATTATACTATGTATATGATTTTCTTAGAATGAGGACGAGTGCAAAATTACACCTAGCTTATACGTATATATATATATATATATATATATATATATATATATATATATATATGTACATACATATACGTATCATTTACATGAACGGGACTTCATTTTGATTCCTTAAATCCATATAACCCAAATACACACATATTAAAGATACCTGTAGTGAATTAATTTCTAATGACTCTATCGAAATGTCTTATTTCATAATATAAATATTTATTCATTCATCATTCGGTAGGGTAGAAATTTGAGAAATATTTATGAAAAATATCCACAACCCGTCCTATATAAGAATATGAGAAAGATTATTCACCCTGTTTCAATATTAGTTTCTAGATATGTGACTGTTAGTAAAACAAAGACCTTAGATAATTAGTACATCGAATGAAATGAATAAACAAGAGTTGGTTTTGATATGTTATCAAAGATTAAAACTACAAAAATGAAGCACATATTTACAACTGTATGAAAATACTTGTCTTCACAGTAATTTGATTGTTATTATTTCTATTTTTTCTCCATTGAAAATAAATTTAAATATTGATAATTCTTGAACTGAATCTTGACGAATTAATAGAACCATCCATGTTGCATATAAAATTTGATATATTTTATTTTTTTTCTTTCTGTTAACGTTTGATAAATATGATAAATCAAAAAGTGTGATGAAATGAAGTTGAACATACCACAAGGAAAGGACTATAATTATAGGAATATAAATAATGTATGAATATAAATATATATATATATATATATATATATATATATATATATATATATATGTATGTAGATGAATAAATTCAATTATTAATTTTAATAATGGAGGCATGAAACTGTTTCATACATTTGTAAAAAGAAAAAACGACTCCGATCAAAAAGCCGGTGCGAAAGAAGCTGCGTGAAATTGATGCCATTATTTTTCATAAACGATATTAACCTCTTCCTTTAGTATAAGAAACTAAATAAAATTTAAATTATAACAACATCAATTTCGTTTCTGTCAGTCAATGTATATGAGTTTATTTTTTATATCGCTAGTGACATTTATCAATATCAAATTTTCAAACCACCATATTTCAAATTTACATAAAGTTAGATAATTGAATACAAACTGTATGCATAACAAGAAGTGACATAAGAACTTATCTTCCGTGTTGTGATAGAACGTGGGCGTCGAGGGTGAGAACTTTAAACAAAAAAAAAAGAGAAAAAAAAAGAAAGAAAGAAAGAATGAAACTTAACAACGCTTGATACGTCGACAGGCAGATTTGTAAATATAGTGAAACTTCAACAATAACAAAAGGTGTTCTCATTCACGTTGCTTGCCGCCAAAAGGAGATAATAGCAATAATTATTTCTAAGAAAATGTCTGCACGCTTTGCTCGTTCGGCCATTGTATAAAAAAGTATCGAAGCGGCAGTGGATGATAAACGAGCTTCCAGCTTTTACACTCACATTCCCGAGAATCTGTGTCCTCGGATTCAGATAAGGCGGAACGGTGATTTTTTTAAACACTCGCGCGGCACAACTTTACGAATTAATGCAATATAACACAGCACGGAATTACCATGATAATATATTTAGGTGAAATTATTCAAAAACGTTTCATTCTTTATTCAATGTCGATCTTTTATAAATCGCCTCGAGTGATTCTTTCCATTCTTTCTTTTAATAAATCGAACACTTTCAATCACAGCCTACGAAACGATAGAAATTTAAAAAGAGAAAAACTCACAAAGTATAAACAATTTAAATGTAATATCATCTCTACAAGCTAATAAATCAAATCCTTGAGACATTCTAATAAATTAACGCTGTAATATTTTGAAATCCTGACAATTTACTAAATTAAAAATCATAGAATCTGTTTTTTAAAATTAAAAACATGTCGAGTTATGAAACTCGTGATCGAATGGAATGTTGTATATATATATATATATATATATATATATATATATTGCATTTGTCATTAGAGCGAGGAAAAATGACCAGATAGTGTGTGCTCGTGTTTTGTTAGTTAACGTGTTTCAAAATAAACTGTTCATAAACCAAAATTAGCATTTCAGTACAGTCGTTTTGTCAATAGGGTGGATAAATTTGATCAATACTTGACAAGTACAATTACAAAAAATAACAACTGGCACAGTGTAATCCGAAATTTCTAATAGGAACGCTATTAATGCACAACAGAACCGCATGTCGTTCGAATACAAAACATCATGATTGTAATTTGTGTAAGGGATCGAACTGGAACATTCACGAATTTGAACGTTTTTGAAATTTCGTCACAGCAATTCATAGATATCAAGTCGTTGTCTGAGGATGATGGAATTGCCATCGAAATGCGTATAAGCGACAATTAATATCATCAGAAAATCATCAGTCATTTATTAAGCATTTTTAATCAGAAAAATCGTTTTATGGTTTGTGGGACGAGAGAAGAATTCATTGGAGAATGTGAATTTAGTCACAATGTCATAAATATCTCCTATTAACATTGACAACATTCTACAAACCCGGAACGATTTCCTAAACGCTAACCCTAACAATAACCTATTTTACAAAATTTTATGATCATTGTAATCAATGTTGTTTGGCCGAAAACATTCCCAGATGTAACGGTGTGTAATTATTTTCTTTGTAAGTATCTAAGGAACAAGACATATATATTTCTCATCTACACACTGTTCTTGAACTTAAATTAAAAATCCAAAAAGCAACTGCGAGGATTCCATCAGATATGTTAAGACACCTAATTGAAAATTTTCGAATAAAATTACAGACATGCGTGTGCCGAAACGGAGCTCATCTATCGAGCGTTAGTTTTAAAAAATAAAATATCCAGATTTACCTAACAAGAATATGTGTAAACGAAATTGTGTAAAATTAAAAATTCATTGAATCACCGTTTTGAAATTGTCCCGTTTCTCTGGCGCACCCGTTAGAATATACTTCGGATAATACACAGTAAAGAACATAATTATTTAGAAATAAACATTTTTTCAAACAAAAACAGACCGGAAATAATACAGACAAATGATACGTTAATTATTGAACATTTATAAATTTTATTCCGTAATGCATGAAATTAAAATTGTTAGACTATGATATCCGTCACTGGCATTTTGACTTGTTATCGATACAAAAGTTAAATTAAAAAGAGGTATTTTATCGCCGATGAATCTAAGTGAATATAAAAATGAATCGTTTATTAAAAGTTTGAAATTGTATTCATTACATAAACTGTTTAGCTCTCAAAATTATAAATAAACGAATTTAATTCTGAACAAATCGAAAAAAAAGTAATTGTTTTTTATATCGTTGCTATATATATATATATATATATATATATATATATATATATATATATATATATATATATATATATGAAAATCTAATTTAATAATAAACTGTTGGTAAATTTTAAAAACCAATTTACAATCATTTTAAACATCAGAATCTGTTTTCAATCCAACTATTTTTCAATCCAGCTAAACTACTTTTTAATATATAAATACGTTAGTCTAGAACAGAACTCATATTTTTTAAATTTATCAATTTAAGTTGTGTACGTCGTGTAGGATTTTCTCATTCTGTATGTATCTGTATATATATATATATATATATATATATATACACGAACTACTACTTTTCAATATAGAAAACTTTTAAACATATCCAATATGCACATCTAATAGAAAACTGAAACGAATTAAAGCAACGAGTATTGTTTTCGAAACACAAATAGATGTAATTTCTACAAATCTTTGTACTCCGGCGAAGAAAAATTGGTTCGAAACGACGCCACTAATCTAAAATTCAAATACAAAGACAGTTCCATAAACAAGGAGCACACAGTTCTCACTGTAGAGTAATTTCGTATATACGTCTTAAACAAAACTCGAAAGCCAGTGATGTAGATCTACGTTAATTCGCTGTAATTTTTAAAGACAATGCAGTCTCTTTTTGATCCCCGTTCGTATAAAGCGGAGATTTGCATTACGAATAATATATATATATATATATATATATATACAGAGAGAGAGAGAGAGAAACTGACAGAGACTTCCAGACAATTGAGTTTTTTATGAATATTGGTTTCAAACCTTAACGAGTTTAGTTTTATTAATGATTTATACAAAAGTTAAACGAAATCAGTCAATGCCTTTGCTGTACAATGTATATGAATTAAGTAATCGAATAAGTATTCCATTCAATGGTCACAGAATAGCAGCCTGTGATTTTTCGCATAATAAAATAAAATTTATAGTTTCTTAATGAACAGGTAATCGTTTTATAAAATATATTACAATGATATTGAAAATTAGAAAACGAGAGACGCCGCCATTGGAACGGGAAGTTTAATTTGGTATTTATTTTTTAAAAGAAGTGGGATTCCGTTTTATGGCATATCCGTTTAAGAAGGAAAAGTGTTCTACGACGTTTTCACAATCATAAAATTCGATCTTGAATGACGTTCAAAAATTACTATTCAGTTTGAATTTCTCGATTGAAAAATACACAAATGGCATAATGAATATTCATAGTTGTATTAAAATTGAAGTCAATAGTTATATCAAATAAATATATAAACTAAGATTTAGCAAATACATAAATGTGCTTATTCATTTCTTTTCACACTTGTTAAAATTAAAGAAACGATTAATCACATTCATTTAAAACAAGCACATGAAGAACCTTATTTAAGATAATTCTTTTAAACATTAATATTAGTTTTCAGTTCCAGTGGCTGAGATTAATTAATATTATTATGCTATTACAAGCTCGCGGTTCTATGCTGTGAAGAAGTAAGTTTTCTTTAATATACAATTTTATATATATATATATATATATATATATATATATATGTGCGAATGCAGCTATGAAGGAACAGATGCTTTCGTAGAAAAGAAGCAAGAAAGCAATAGAACAATTTTAAATTATCTAAAAGAGCTTTGTGCGCTCCATGCACATGCATAATGAATATGCACGTCCTCAACTCATCGCGTTCTCCGTCACAACGGCACAACGCAAACAACAGCGACGTATGTACAAAACGAAACATAATGAGGATTGCAAACTGTTGTGCATGGAGCGAGTGTCTGCGCGGGCAACTAGTTTATTTCGCAAGAACAAAGATAATGTTGGCTCGTCACGCCCCGGAAATTCGCAAAATTTCATAGCCGGAAAGAGAACCGACAATTGGTAGAGAGAACTTCTTCCGTTAGTGTAAAAAGCTTTCAGAGATGTCATCACGAAAAGTGCTCGGAAGAGGAAATATTTTGTTTTATTTTCGGTGCCTGAGTGTCTGCCGTTACTGAACGATGAAATCGATCTGTCAAAACTGTTGAATTTAAGTCGATCTCGGCGTGTGCGCGCCTGCAGATTCGGGGGACGGTGTTGAGAGCGATACGACTTTTTGTAAAGTCTTATTTGATTTATCATTCCACTTCGGCGTCTCGAAAATACCAGAAAATTGTTATATTGGACGATAATTTCGGAAAATGTGACCGACGGTTCTGCCCGTGTCGCATAAAACACTGATAGCATTTTCCCGATGTGAAAGCGGGACGGGTCTTTTTTTCTGTCTCCCGTTGAAATAAAACACTTCATCATCTTTATTTCAGTTTATTCGCAAAATGTTGCTCGAACGGGAACATCACTTTAAAAAATGAGAACCGTGTCACTTACAAATGTATCTTCGTGCAGTTCGCAAAGAAATACAATTGAAGTGTACTTTTTTTCAAATGTGCGTCGTTAACGAGCACAATAAAAAAAATCAACGTCCGACTATGTTTTGAAACAACTTTACAAATATTTTTAATTAGTGAGCTTACGACAACTCCGGCACGTCTCTGGTTTTGAACTGTTGAATACGAAAAAGTTTGAACAGGAAACGTGGAACGTAAATCTAGACTCACGTTACAAAACTCTCATGTGATTTAATGATGCATAAGCACGATTTAATTGTATATGAATTATATATACCATGAAATTATAGACATGTTCTCGATTAATTACATACCTAATGGTATTGGTACAATGGATGTAAATATATTTGCATAATTAATAGAAATTTTACACATGAATGATTCTGTACCATCGCTGTGTTAATAAAATAAACCGATTCGTACTATTTTAGGACGATGACTGTTTTCTATCTGTCTACTGGAACGTTTAAATAATAATTCTGTACAGTTTAAACAATCGTCTAATGAAATAAAATATTCATACACATCTAAAATAATTATACAAGCTGTTAAACGACTCACACGTTGCCCATAAATATTTCTTTTCTGAATCTCTTAATCGATTTGACCTTTTAACAACCAACATTCCCAATAATAAAAACATGATTTTTTCTAGAGAATTCCGACAAATATTTTTTGTAAAAAAAAATGTTTATGAAACAAAATCATATCGCTCATCCTCCAAATCCACTGAGAAATTTGGTGAACAATTATAGAAAATTAATAAAATGAGAGCAGTTTTCGTAAAGTTATTAAATTAACCATTAAATCAATCGAGAGTGTCTACTGATTTGGTTATTTGACGTTTAAGGGCGCGTCGACAAGAAAGGTCATTAACGCCTGAATACAAATACAAAGTTAAAATACACTCCCTTTGCATACTCGCGTTCAGATCACACCTATTAAACATTTTTATTACGGTACAAAATCAGCAATGGAATGGAATACTTCTAAAGAAATAAAATAGTGCAAAATCAAAGAATTGAATAGGCAAGGGTTTATACTGAAACTATTTTAGAACTAATTTACAACTAAATCATAAGTCGCAGTTATGACAAGGATAAAATTCAATAAATTAATTTCGAGCCCTATTCGAGCCTCTAAACCAGAAATTAGATGAAATAATGATTAAATGTCCACTGATTGAACATAAAATAAAAAATTCGTTTGAAAATATTACATAGGATTAATAAGAAAAAGATTTAAACGTTTATATATGAAGCACGAATCCATTATATTACTTAGTTCATCTTTTTACATTTTAGTACAAGATGTATAAAAGATTTTAGCGATAAAATTTATGGAAATTTATGTTCATGCCGAACAAAGAGCGGCATGCTATTTCATATTCTACGATTAAAAAGCGCACTCTTCTAAAAATGTATATTAAATAGAACATCAATCGTATTTAAAAGTCTTGACCGGCAACAGGATGTATTTTAGCAGCATCGAGCTACCTACGCCAGTAGTCTCTCATAAATTCAATTATTGATAGATCCAAAACTAGTCTCAGATTTAAACCTTAAGAAGTACGAGTCATGGGTGTTCGATACTCACTGTGTAACAACACAATGGTTTCATTACTGGATTTGAAATTAATCTCACATCCACCTGACGAGGCAAACGTGCTGAAGATGGTAGTGTAGAAGAGACAATTGTTCCAAAAGAACGAAGAACGGCAGGACTAGGTTATATATAAATACGAGGTATATATATATATATATATATATATGTTTTTTACTGGAAACACTGCATGTTATGTGTGTCTCGGCCTCAACACACACACACACACACGCACACACATTCCCGACAAGAACTGTGTATTTTCTGTCACCATTGGCGCTTCAATCAATTATAAATGTGACGCAATTAATCGACATTCGCAACAACATAATCGCTATGACGAATGCTTGTGTGCGGTCAATTTGTCATGGCGAGCAGTGAATTTGGATAAAAAAATGAGCGTACGTTGTGATCTGTTTTAGATGTGATTAATCAACGTGCTCCGTTATAAATGATCCGCTCGCTGTGCGCGCACACACACACACACACGCGGGCCACATCTGAATTTAAAACTACTCGCCGGGAATCGAGTTGATTCGTATAAATCGTTTTATGTCAGCGCGCATCATAAATATAATGAAGTAAGAGTTTAACGTCGTGCAACTTTTAATTCTTTTTTTATTGTACGCGGACGTGTAGTTCTGTGTGTGCGGGGTTCGGGTACACAATTGAATAAATAACCATCGGCCGGTTATCGATCGACCATCGTTTTTAATTAAAGTGCGTCGCGCGGTGCTCGGATTTGTAATTGGAATCATTTTTACCAGAATGATATTCATTACGTTGCTGCTTAATTTAACTTATTGCCAATAAAAAAAAAATCAACTATGCATTAGCATAATAATAAGTAAGCTCGCGTTTCAAATGGCCGGTTGAACGTGATCGGTCGCGAACGAGCATGGACTGTTTCAGCATTTGTTCGAAACATACGTCCGCAGCCTTTAGAGAAATTCACATAATTATAATTCTGTAGAAAACATATTTAAATGGTAATGATTTACTAACACTTGACAGTCTAACTCAGTCTGCTTATATTTTATATTCGATTATAAAATAAGTTTCTCTATGCGAATCCTACAGGTCGCATGCGATTTCGATTCTTGTAAGGATCGTTTCGACGTTCATGTTCAGAGAGATCGTAAATTCAAGCTCAAAATCGATCTAAACATAATCGAAACAGGTCTTAGAAGAAACAAATACAGCATTAATACTTATTTATTGTTTGCAAAGAAAAAAATGCAATCAATTTTATTACTTTATCTAATCTGTCATGAAACATCGTGATATATTAGTCAAGACTGGAAATTTAATTCAAATAATTTAATTTTCGTTGTCAAAAATTCGTTTGAGGCAAAAAAAAACGTTCATTGTTCGACGGTCGTTCGTTATTATTTTCCAGATATTTTCTGAAGAAATATTGGCTATTTAAAATGTGTACTGGATCATACCATAAGCTATGCGTTATTTCATGTAGGCGAAAATGTTCGCCTGACTGATTATCATCCGTTACGTGGTCTCCAAAATCAGATCAATGATTGATGCAGATAGTGATGTATGTCCGAAGCGAGCTCGACTCTTTCTTTAATGCAATGCCCAAAAAGTATTATCGCCAGGGTATTGAAAATTTAAGATTGAGACGAGAGCACGTTATAAATTATAACGAGAAATATATTTCCTATCTAAATCGAAACGTTGAATTTCTTTCCGCCGTTACGGAAACTTATTTTAAAAAATAGCATAGCTCATACGCTCATCTTCGACAAAACTATTGCGATAATCTAGATTGCACGTGTGATCCGTCGCGCGAACGCGCCGGCCTTAATGACCGCCCGCGCTTCTATAAAATAATAAATTTAATCGGTACGGCGAGTTCCGCAAGGAGTCTCGTGAAATAATGGACCGCCAGCGATCCTATTCGGATTAAATGTTCCATTTGACATGCATCAGCACATTTTTATATAGCAGTGAACGTCAAAGAGATGTATTACATGGCACATTTACATAATACATATAAATAGAGTTTTTGAACGAAAGCACTTTCGCCGCACACGCCGCCCGCACCCCCGATCGCCCACTGTCGCCGCCCTTATGTGGCGTTGGGCGGAGACGGTTGATTCCGGTTCGTTCTGCTATAGCGTTCAGGATATCTGCAATCTATCATATCTGACATGTTCAGAAGCGCATTCCATTGAAGGCCTTTCGCGGCTTGCCGGGTCATCATCCCCGCACAATATCATCGCCGACGCGCCACTCATTTCCATACGTTCTGCGTCAATTTAATCTGCCGACCCTTAAACGACGCATGCGAGTGGCAACGGAGAGGCCTCTTCCCCGTCAACTCGTACGTAAAATTACATATATCAACAGTTATATTGTCGATGTATATATATATATATATATATATATATATATACATATATATATATATATATATATATATATAAACATATATTTATATATATATATATATATATATATATATATAAACATACATATATATATATATATATATATATATATATGCGCGATTCTTCTGCGCGCGATAGTTCGCAGTATTGTTTTTACGTCATCAGCACGAGAATTTGATTAGCAGATTGATTTGTGTGATCTGACGCGAGCGAAACTTGTTAATATCGCGGGTGGTTCAACAGATTCGCTGGTCAAGTTTCTGATAACGTAATTAGTTCACGTCGCGTCGTTCGATATTTAATTTTTTTTTTATTCATTTTCTCAAGGCGCGCGCGCTCTCTCCCCATGATACAAGCACACGTTCGTGTACAATAATAATATTAATAACATTTGCACAGAGAAGTTATGTGCTCTACACACACTTCCGTTTCATCACACATCGTCTACATAGTTTGTTAATTTTTTTATAATTTATTTACAAGAGTTATTCACAAGAGTTATTCACAAGAGTTATTCACAAGAGTTATTCACAAAAGTTATTCACAAGAGTGTGTATGTTTAAAATTGAGTATGTTTATTCCCTTAAACTTGTCTTCAATAACGAGAATATTTTCTTCTATTAGTTAAAATTCCCTACACGGTTTGTACACTTTTCGAGTCATTCAAATTGTACACAGTACAATTTTCCTCGATATTTATTGTATAGAAAATTTTATAGAAATATAGTTCATTTTTATTGTAAACTGTCGTCGTCTCTCTTTTAGTTTTAAAATGTTATTATAGAAAAGAAAAGAACTGAATCCAAAAATATGTTCAGTGTCGACACTGGGACTGAATTGACTTTCACAAACGAATTCTTATGGCCAACCACACACTATAAATAATATTCAGATTTGTTGATACTCTGAGGACGATGGCTTCACAATACTAATGCGAATAATCAATGATCAGTGATGATTAATTTAGCATTTTTAATCATAATATTTTAGTGATTTGTAGGATGAAAAGAAGTAAATTCGGGGAAACAAAGTAGCACATACTTAAAGTATTGTAAATATAGTGATTTCCAAAAAAAATGGCATATCTTAAAAGGCAATTAATCTGAAACAACTCTTAAGACACACCAATAAAATATAACTTTCTTAAAAATGAATTTTGTAATCCACATTCAACGACTGTTTGTCTAGTCGAAAATGTTCGATAAATCATCACTGATCATTTGTATTTGCTGGTTGTGCGCAATTAGATGGCAGTTCTCTCATTCTTAAAGTGATAATAGAAAAAAAAATCGCTAGAAATAAATTATGATTAAGAAACTTTTCTCTATCGCTCTACCGCTCAGACGCTCTGAGAATGATGAGTTCACAATCTAAATGTTCATCAGCAATGAGACAAACCGATCAATAATGAATTATTGAAAATGTTTGATTACAAAAATATTTGTAGTTTGTTCCATGAAAAGAAGAGTTGATTTATGAAAGTGAATTCAACCAGTGTCAAAACTGTATCGTTAAAAAGTACAACCACTTTTCATGCATAGCAACGAATCGACAGTTTACATCGACTTATAAACAGTCTCGCTCCAAGCTCTAAATGTAAATAACTGGACAAATAAAAGTAGTTTTAAAACTCGTGTTGTATTTTCTCTAGCTGCGATTTCAATTTTATTGTCAATCTTTCTCGACTTAGCTTTCAGTACAAACATGAAAACGTTACGTATTGAAAATAGAAAAACTAAAACAAACACTGAATCAGAAAAGTTGCAGTAAACAATCTATTACTTTTCATAAAGCTGCTATGAAATTATCGGACACAACAAATAAAACTTCACACGCCAACAATCCAATACTGTCAAAATATAATAAAAATATAAACATTTTGTTTATATCGACGTTGGAAGAACGACGTGAATTCATTTTATAATTTTTACATAACGTGACGGATCCAAACATGTCGTATTCGTGTATATATATATATATATACAAATGGATATATGTACGTTTCGCGTACTGCCAGAACATGAAACAAAGCGACATTCATCAGCTAACATCATTGCAATATTTTCATTAAAATCCGTCATAAATAATCAAAACGGTATCGTTTAGTGACAACAAAAAAGTTCCAATAACAAGTTTAATTCGGATTAAATTCATTTTGCACGTAGACACGTCCGTACATAATCCAGTTGGGGAGGAAAAAACGCATACATATTGACAATATTCCGATGGCTCGCTAAATGAGATAACTGTGGCACACGGCGTACAATATTGACGACCAGGAGGGTTAAGCTGCTTAACAGCAACAAATTGTGTTTAATTTTTATGTCGCTGACGATCCTACGTAAACATTTTTTTTTGTATCTTTAATCTATGTATTAACCCTACCATACTGTCGGCTCTGTTTATTTTATTAATAATAAAAGAAATGTATTATTTATGGCGTGATTAATGTACAGGGTATTCAATTATCAATGTATAATGGTTGTTTATTTGTGTTTTGTTTTTGATAGAGGGGTCGATTCGATCTGTTCCGTTCGTTTTTATTCGAGGCGTTCGCAAACAGAGACGATCGTTTCAAACGAATAATAAAAAAAGAACTATCCGCGAGAATGACAATAAAGTAGATATTTAAACAATATTATCCAGCATACAAACTTTGGATGAAGTTAATTTTTCCACACAATCTTCTATAACTTCTAGATACTAAGTCCAGTGCTGAATGGGTTTCCGGTTTCCATCCCAAAAGAAACATTTTAGCCTCTTGCCATTCTTGCTTTGTAGTAATAATCTGTTCATCAGGAAAAAAAACTTGTTCTCCCTTTCTTTTAATGACCTAAAAATGTCAGATGTTTTAAGATAAGATTTCCTTTTCTTCTACAAGAAAGTCAATAATGATAATTTTTAGAAATGCAATTTCGGTTCATTTCAACCTTAAATGTGGAGATCTATTACGAACTTTTGCAAACATCTTATCTGAAAGAAGGTTTTGTTATCTCGAGTTGTCTTCAATTGACTCAAACAGGTGAGATGAGACCAGAAAAGTGACATTTCAAGCCTTCTGCAGAAAAATTAATGATGCACATTTTTTTGGAATGTAAAAGATATATTTTCGGTTAATTTTATACCTACAGATGACTAAATAATTAGTGGCAACTATTGTGAATTTCTACAGAAATTAACCCCGAAATTTAAGTTAAAAAAAAAACATGGGAGACTTTCGAAAGGTGCAATTTTCGATCTTACACAACTAATAAATCAAACCATTGCAGTCAAGATAAATATTTGAAGCGCTAGGAGAACTTATTAAGCTGTCTCGATTTAGTATCAATTTATTTGTGCCTTTTTGAATCGTTAAAAGGATATTTAGAAGGACAGAAGGTTATTTCTGACGAGGAAATAATTAATACGGTTCAAGCGTGGATGCGCAAGAGACTAGAATGTTTTCACTAGAACAGAATCTTGAAGCTCATTAAACGATCGACTAATTGCATAGAAGTTGTGTGGAAAAATTGACTTGATGAAAATCCTGTACGTAGGAGTGATTTTGTTAAATATCTATTATTTTTTTAACTTGTTTCAAATAAATGATAATGTTATAGAGCACTGATATTTTTTTTATAATTTTAAGTTCTCACGAACTGTTATTCGATAGAGTAAGAAGTGTTGGAAACCGAATGATTTAATAATAATGGACTGGAATAATTCGTTAGAGATATCATTCCTTAAAACTAGTCCTCGTCGCGAGAAATGTATTAAAATCTAATAATAATTCAAAAGAATATTGTACCTATGTTTCGCAGAGGAATTCGTTAGTTCGTGGCACACATTTATATTATTATTGTCATTATTGTATGTTTCTATACAAATGCTAAGCGGTGTAAGCATATCAAATTGCTCGTCGAACAATTACGAAGGAGCGAACAAGAAGCTGCACGTGGAACGAGAACACACCGATTAAAACGAACTGCCGTTCCGGGATGATATTTAAATGAATATAAATTGTTTCGCATCGGTTCGTAAAAACAGGCGGCACCGTCCGCAGAACACGACCGTTTCGATTGCGTTTGTCTGTTCGCTCTGACGAACACAAATAAATATCCCATCATCCGACGACTTGTCGCACGCGGAAGTATGACAAGACAGCGTCGCGGGACGGCGTCGTCTACGAACCACCGACGGCGCAACGCGCATTTCCTAGGAACGTGTGGAAATAAACTGTTGTGTACGTATTACCTTCTGTCAACGGTTCGTTGTTGCAAGCAACAACAAACTTCGGGCGCAATAAAAGTTTCTCTCGTTCGTTCTCGTTCCGTTCGTCGTACGGTTGTTGTTGGCGTAAGAAAACAAATCAAAAGTGTATTAGAGCGCTCGTTCAATATGTGATACAAGTGGCGGCACAGTTCACTTTTGGAATTGTGTTTTGATTTAGTCGCAGTTTGACGATGACAGGAGCGTTTGCCTCTTGACTCTAAAACATCTCTCGAGTCTCCGTCACTAGTTCGATTGTTATTTTTATTCGTGTGTGTGTTTTCTTCTTTACTTTCATACATTGGTGCTTCTTTCACTCCGCGAATAGCGAAACATGTTTCAAGTAAAAAATGTCCAATAAATCATTATTGATTCATTCTTATACACATTCCGTGGACGGTTCCATCATCTTCAGAGTGTCAAAGTCAGAAAAATCTTCATTTTACTATTATTAGACAAATGTCTGTTTCTTCCTCACGCTTGTTTTTTTTAAAAAAAAATAATAATAACGTGACTATCGACGTTTCTCAAAATTAAATCACGCAAAAGCTGATTCTATAATGCGGCTGGAGAAATCTTAAGAACTGCACAATTTTTTTTCAAAAAAAAAGACATTGGCTATTATGAATCAAATAGAAACGGAATGACCCGATTCGATTACACATGGATGTAAAAGCCGCAAAAGGACATACTGAATAATATCACAAAAACAACAGTGCGGACACATAACTCATGGCAGGCTTTTGCATGTTACAATATGTTAATTTCACTCGTGTCTCTTATAATGAAAAATAGACATCAGCTGCATCGGACGGTCGTGTTTCATTATTTTTAAACATGCCGTCTCGGTGTGTAAAAGAGCTCGGATGAAAACTAGACAAATTAATAATCAAGTTGAACAATCAAGACAGAGATTCGAATTTATAGAAAAACGAAGACTGATTTTAGATATATTCCAAGGGGGGAAAAACTATAATTCATGGTATGAAAATATTTTTAAGCCACGACGGTTAAAAAATCAACCAGTAACAGAAATGCATTTGTATAAAGTCAAGTATTATCTTTATTGACGAATCTTTCATTTCTGAATATTAGAAATGAGATGCTTTATATATATATATATAGAGAGAGAGAGATAGAAAGAGAAGGTGGTTGAGAAATATGCACAAAACTTCCTCGAAAACGTACAAATAGTCCGAAAGTGAATGAAAACCAATTCGACGGACATATTTCGAAAAACCAAAACTTCGACGTCTATTCAAACGCTGTTTTTCAAACATGTTTATCAACATTCTTGCGAAAGTGCTATAACCGTAACGAAATGACTTCTAGTGGTATTCGCTGACTAGCTAGCAATTGGCAAACAAAACGATGTCAGAAACACACATTCCAATTTACATTTAATTATTTTACAACAAACAGCAAACGTAAACATTGAATAATACAGTTTACAGACGCTCGAGACATTAATGTTAATAATGTCAGTGGCGGACGAACATCGAAATTAGTCGCGGGCACGAGATCGTTCTTGAACAGTGCATCCGTATGATTGGACAATTGTATTTCTCTTTTTAATAAGATGACGTGCAATTTCAACTCGCATTTAAACATGCTCGTTTATGTGTGTGTGTGTGTGTGTGCATGGACGGAACATCGCTAACAAGCAGCAATGAATTTTAAAACGCACTCGACGGTGTCAAAAAGTGTAATCATATCAAAAAAAAAATAGAAACAAGCGTTTATAAATAAACGTACGAATGCTATTCAGACCTTTTTATGTTCTCTTTAATAAATTGTGAATGTATTAGTTTATTTATTATTTAAAATTCTAATCATGTATTCTCATACATAAACTATGCGGTCACTTTAATAAATTATATTTTTCGTTACAAATTAATATATGTTCTCTAATAAATTTTTGAATGAAAACCTGACGTTGTTTTTCATTCGCAGTTATGTTGTTGTCTTTGTTACACTGATATACAAAAGATATTTACGTAATTTAATTGAAAAGTGAATTTTCATAAATGTAGTTATACGAAATTAACGGTTCTATACAAAACAGACTTTGTTTGGAAATAAATCTAAGAACTACGTTTCACAAATAAATTCTCTTTTCGCTCCACTTAGCAGTAATCAAAAATTATCATTAATCATATATCGAGGATTTCTGATCAGAAAAAATGTTTGCAATTCGTAGAACAGCAAAATAAAGTTGTAAACCGCATCCTTGTAAGAATGTATATAAATAGAACACGAATCGAATTTAAAATTGTTTTAGAAACAGTCGAGCGACAATTAAACGTTTGATCGAATAAGTGTTTTTCTTTTTTAGAAAAATGTTCAGTGACTGATAATTAATCACTTTTTAATGAGTTTTTTTTTGATGTATGTGGTGAAAAAAGAATTGATTTGTGAAAGTTAATTTAGTGACAGTGTCAGAACTGTACAGGAAGAACTGTCTGTTTTCTATGTGAAATCGATAAAACGATTATACTGATACAATTTCATATCAAAAATTTTAAATATAAAACTCGACTGTCTCTCTTCATCGTCAATCCGCCATCCCGCGTCTTAATTGACTCCGACAAAAAAAGTATCCACGGGAGATAAATTTAAAAAATATATATAATAAACAATTCCGTATTATCATCAGGCGGCAGCGACGAGGCCCCATTTGAATATTTCCGTGAGTGTCGTTCCAGCGAATAAACTAAGTCCATATTATAAAAACATTAATCTTAAGATAAAACCATTTTAAATGTATATATTTCAATTAACGTCAAGCAAGTGCTGCTTGTAAATGCGTAATGGCTGGCGCGACTATTTTTCATTTTCTCCGCGCAGAGAGAAAAAAAAGTTTCCCTCGAAATAATCTTACCCTTAAAATAGGTTTTATTTAGATTCAAAAGTTTTAACAAAGTTTGTTTCTTGTAAAGAAGTGAAACAGATTTGATTCTTTGATAAGTTAAATTCAGATCGGAGCGGCTGACAGTTTCTGATCGAATTTAGCTTATATTTACGGAGTAACTTTTATATTCATCACAATGAACGATTTTATTTTGTCGATTCGGTTCTTTTATATCGAATACAAAGTATATAATATAAATTATTGTGCTTGTAATGACAACATTTCAATAACACGCGTACATACACAAACGTACATTTTTATTTATTTAGTTTCATATTGGAGTTTTTTGGCTTCAAACTCTATTTTATGATCGCATCAATCAAAATATCAAGTCGACTGATATGTTTCTGCGTTTGGTTTCAATGTTACATTACAAATAAAACCATTCCTGACTAATTTTTAACGATGCATGTTTTTTTCAGGTAATTACGTTATAAACAGACCGTACTTAGTTCAGTTTTGAAGAACAAATATCTTTACCGCGACTTGTGACTGGGTGCGTTTAAGGAATATAATATTGTAAGAATTAAAAAAAAAACAGTACAATTAGAGCTACAGAAAAGATTGAAAAGTGCGTGTATTCTAGAGTGTTTATCTGTCAGCATCTATCAAAATTCGTTCAAAGTCTTGTTCAACCTTGAAGACAATCCAAGATCAGGAAGGCTTTCAGAGTACGATCTCATTGTCATATCGAATATTACACAATAGTAGCGACACGTGAATTGTCTAAAAAGAGAGAGGTCTCACAGCGCCATTTGTGAAATTTTGAAATAATTCATAATGTCTGGATGTTAATTTTTTGAGTAAGATTTTCATCAGACATAAATCAATTATTAAATTAGAAATTATGAAAGCAATCGAGTGATGTAGACATGTTGATAGAATTACTGATTGATTCGACAAAGATACAAAATCAGTCGACATCCGTCCAACTTATGTAAAAATAACGGTACATGATTACGCGCGTACATTTAAAAACGACCATACGACACCGACTCATCGACAATCACAAAAAAGGTATATCAATTTTCAGTTATCAACCACGTCGTATCGAGCACACGAACTCGCCTAAACGAATGCTCGGAATATATCAAATATGATTTTAATACGGACGCAGGCGCCAGAGAGCCGAGCTTCGATAATAATCGGGGACGGATTAGTGGCACAGAATCAACCTGTACGATCAAATATCATTCCTCGTGCACTCGTACAACCCTCTTTAATCATCCACAGTCTCCGCGTGTACAACCCTTCAATCATACCTCTCATACTGCTTGTACAATCCTTTTCCACCCGCACATGAAGTGTATAATCGATGGCCTGTCAAATAATGATAGCAAATGGAATAACTCATTGTGCCACGGCCACGTATCACTTGTATCGTTCGGATTCGAGTCGTTTTTATGAAATTAATTATTAGCCGAACGTTGTCATTCGGATAATTAAGAATTTATTTGATAACGCTTTATATATATATATATATATATATATATATATATATATATATATATATTCTTTTTTCACTGTATAACTCTTTTCTGGTGCAGGATTCCGTTTGTGAAACTTATTACTAAACAAATCTCTTTATATAAAAAACATAGTCCTTATTATTTCCTTTTAAAAATATATTGTTTACTCACCACGCAAAAAAAATCTAGTCAAAAATATTTAATAAATCATTATTGATCATTTTTGATTTATTGAAAATTTTTAACCAAATCTTCTTTTGTAGTTTGCAAACTGAAGAAAAAATTAATTTATGAACCTTAAAAAGCATGTTATTTTTGTCCTATGCCAATAAACCTTTCCGATATAATGATGGAGGGATATGAATACAGCCATAGTGACAAAAAAAATTTTTTTAAAAAAAACAGTATAAGCAATTCAATTGACTTTGGAAAAACATTTTGTTTACCAATAAACTAATAGTTTCATAAATCAAATTCCGGCATAATTTTTCAATCTCCGATAAAATTGCACCACGGATCAAAGAATCGAGAGTTTAAAAAATCAGGTGTTTTATTTAAATCTCTTCCCTGCGACACATACGCAAATCTGAATAGTTTTCGAATAAATGAAGGAAAAATGTTATAAATGAACTGACAACAATAATATTTTTTCGACTCGACTGAGACTGAGATATTTTATCACGGGCACGAGAATCTCGATGGCTCGTTATACAAATCATACCACACAGGAAACGTCTTCGAGTCATACAGAGTTTTGAATTTATCTTTGTTTATTTATTTTTCGCTAATCGATCCGCATGACTGAAATATTTTTGCGCTTTTCAATAAGACCGTTTCTGAATAAATATCTTCTCCTGCTCGAACAATAAAAATAAAAGTTTAAATCGAAGAACGATATATTAAACTGACATTCCAATTATTTCTATTTTATTATACACTTCTCGTCTTGAAATATCTTATAAATGATGTTATATAATTACAGTTTGTGGGCAAGTTTTATTTTTTGTCGAGGAGTTCAGTTTCAAGACTGTGTCTGAAGAAGCTTTCTGTTTTTGTAATGAATACCATAAAATATAAATCACGTTTAATGTTCGCTTGCTTTTTTTATCCAGACGAATGATAAAATAAACTAACAATAGTGAACATCAGATACTTTGAAACACTACACTCCGGTGGAGAAATAGAAGAAAAAATTAATTCATTCCCTGTCTACCGGGTACAATAATAACGTTAAGTGTAAGGAAATAAAACAAACGTTACTGAACAATACGATATTTTCACATCGCATTAAGCGTTTCAAATGTGCATCGCTACAAAACAGTCCGTTCACCGTGCAACCGTATATCGCGTTGTACACATAATAGCGCAAACATTTCAAGAGAGACTCCAGACCAAGGATATGGCGAGATGCTGCTGCAGCAGCGAGCACTCCATTTGGCGCACACGCACACAATAAATCAAAGAACTCACGCCGGCTAGTAATTTATAAAGCTGGGTGTTCTGGTACTGCAATTAGTACAATCGAGCCAGCATCTGAAATATTATTTTCGTTACAATTAACCTAAAAATCCAGCGTCCAACTTTCATGAAATATTGTTTTAATTTGCAAATTAAGTTCACTGTGCAACGGTGATACAGTCTATGGCTGCCCGACTACTATCGTCCGTAATGACCGTCCGAACACAATCGAGATTGCGGAAGTGCCAAAAAAACAGGACGCTAGTTTATTCGTTGCAGAAAAAATGAACATGGGTCGTGCTCGTGTCGAATTAAACGAACTTTGCGCGTTTATCATAGTTTACAATTACACAGACAAACACAAACTGGACTGTGTTATTTTGAGTTTATATCGAAATGAAACTGGAATCCGAACTCACTACATGTGAAAGAAGAACAATTTGAAACTAAATTACAAAATATGTTTAATATCAAAAAAAAGATACATCACAAATAATTTAATGATTCAGTATAGACTTTCCGAAAGAAAGTCAAAAATATTAGGGACAGTTAATGACTAGAAACCTTTTATTCTATATACATGACTTTCATGACAGTCATTTTCCTACATAAACGCGCTAAATTGCTAAATGATCTTCTTGATTCCATGCTACAAAAAACTTTCAGATCTCTTGTGTTGTCACTCTTGTGCAGTCAAATTTTTATGGTTTAAGAAAGCGAGACGAGATGAAATTTCAAGCATTGTGCGAGAGAGTCGATGACATTTTTCAGGTAAGGTAAAAAGTATCTAATTATATACCATCGAAGAAAACAATATGCCTTTACTTCCTGACTTGCCGTCGAATATTTAATTCTCAACATTTTTTTTTTCAATAAACATTACAGACTATCAATAACTTTATAAAAATTGAACTTCAATATCAGTCTGTCACTAGTTTCATTTTTTTATATGAATACAAATAGAGTACGGGTATCTACATATAGAATCCTTGAGAAATTAAAAAAAAACAATCAAATAAAGACAACGTCTAAGTTCCTGTCGCTAATCGTTGATCTTTTTCTAGCGCCGGCGCGTATGCTGAATCCAAAAACAGACGTTCATGTTTGAGGAACGTTTCCCTGGTTATATAATTCTAACTTTGCGATCGTAATGTTACCAGCGACGCTGGACTTTACATCCCGCTATTACATTTGCAATAAAAGCGATGTAGTGGAAAATGGATGTTTTTGTAGGTGCGCGCGCGACAACGTTGCATTTACTTTGAATTAACTTTCATTACGACCAAGGATATTGTTTGTTTTGCATCTACATTCTTGCTGATAATAGTTTGGACATATGTTGTTTGAAATCTCAGTTTTACTTGAAAACATTTAGTACCGAGCTACATTTAATTGCTTGTAAAATATTTAAGCTAAACAAGTGCTCGATACTAAAATTAATTGTACTCGGATGTATGTTCTACCCGTCGTACTACATAACTTCACCCGAAATTTAAATTTGTAACGAACTTTAAGTGCGGTAAATATTTTTAAACAGATAAAAAAATGCAATTTTATTAATACAGTTTTCGCACTGGATCTAAATTGAATTTCATAAATGAATACTTTCTTCATGCCACAGACCAGAATTGTTTTCTACTCAAAATTTTTCAATAAATCATTGATTATCATTTTTGATCGTTTCTTATGCACAGTTAGATAATCACTTCATCACCTCTGTAGCTCTAACGTACAGAAATATTTAACTTTTTTGAAATTGGAGAACGAACTGAAGGAGATAAGTTAAAGAAAGATATTTAGATATAAGTAGTGACATCATTATCTTCAGAGCGCCAGTGCAAATGAAAAATTAGATTTTTAATTATATCAAAAACTGTATAACTAATACAATTTAAGTAAGAAGAATAAAATTAACTCGACAGGAGTCAAAATATAAGCCACTCGAAAAAGTCTAAAGACCAAACAAGAAATTATATTAGATTTGTCTATGCCTTTGGTACTCTAGAGGTAATGAACGTCACCATCGAAACGCTCCTAAGTAAGGATCAAAAATGAACAATAATGATTTATTAAACATGCTGGATCAAAGAAAATGTTTGTGGATTGTGAAATGAACGAAGAATTAATTTTTAAATATGTAAATCTATAGAAAAGGTCAATATACTTTAAAAAATTGAAATAAATATAAAAAAGAGGTACGAAAATCAAACAGGAATTGATCGGATGGAATAATGCAATTTTACTACTAGCGAATTTATTTTTAAAACAATGACGAAACCATAGATTGTATTAGTGTATTACAATTTCTTAAACGAAGCATAAACTCGATAAAAACGAATAACCTAATTTTTTTACGTCTCGAAATTAAGTGAAATAATGTTACATGAGAAATATAATCATATTTTCAAAGCTTTTATCGAACAAAGTGCTCGAAATACTTGAAAACACTTGTTTCATAAACTCTACAAGATGTGTGTGTATGTGTATATGTATATATATATATATATATATATATCCGTTCTAATTAATTTCCCTGTCGGATCTATGTGTTTGTCGAAACATCCGAACTTTCGTGCGTCGTATCAGCGAGTGGGTAACTTAATCAACAGTGTCTCGTATGTCTAACAAAAATGCGAGAAGTTTTCAAATATTCGATAAAACTCTTCGAAATATTACGTACAAAAGGAGAAGTTTCCGAGCAACTTCTGGCACTTGTATAAAATATTAAACGCATTAGCATATTAAATTCGAGGACGACCCGCTTCATTAACTATGAAACAACTATCATAACACTAGAGCCAACCAACTCATCAACGGTAATTGCTCATCACTTATACGCTTGTCTGTTACGCAAATACGTTATATATCTACATAACATCCACATTATCTGTGATACAAACATACACAGTGCACCCTGTGGGACGCATCAGGATATTAGATGCAAATAGCCCGATGTGATGCGGCATCACAGGCACGACAGAGGCGCACACGGTTCGATACGAACGGCCCCGGCACATCACACCTACCAGCTAAAAGACGTCGAGTCTCATTAAAAAGCGTTGAATTTGAGCTGGAGCTAATCAATCCGCGGTGTTTTATTGACTAACTACCTAAATTATCCCGGATTTCTCGGAAATGTTTGAAAATCGAAACGTTATTGTACTCTAAGCTGCATAAGTAATACAAAGATACAAATAAACGAACATCGAAATACATTATTTACGAAATGGCAAATCTCTGCAACGCTGGCAAGTGACTTCGCAAATGAATTCATTTTCGCTCCACAAACCGAACACTTTTTTCTTCCATCATTTCTTATGCGCGTTTCGATGGCGATCCCATCATATTCAGAGTGCCAAGGCAGAGAAAAAATAAGAGATTTTGAAAAATATGAGATATATATATATATATTGTGACTTGAATAAGATTTAAGTTAGAAGAATAAAATTAATTCGACAGGAATCGAAATATATACCATTTCAGGAAAAAAGTAGGAGCGAAGAATACATTATTAAATATTCGAAGTACAGTGTGAAACCCTTTAATCTCAAATAAAAATTCCGAGTTTTATTTCTTTGCTACTAACAATTAGTTTAGAAATTATTAAATTATCTACTTCTTTAGAGCTTTGACAATGAAACGACTGTTGGTTATCATAAATATATTCCAAAAATACAAATCGTTTTAAATGAACAAATTTGTTTATTTTAAAATTCTTCCTTTGTTAAGAGTCAATTATTGTCGAGGAAACCGTGCAATATATACAAATATATAATTAGAATTCATTAATGAAGAAAAAGATATGTATTAATTATATGAATCTCCTTCCTTTTAGAATTCACAAACATGAAATACAAACATCTTTTTTATTAATTGTTCAGGAAAATTTAAACAAAAGTCTACCAAATCAAAAAAATCAAGTATAAATGAATAATTATTTTGTATTAATTACGTGTACATGTATATATATATATATATATATAAAATAAACATAATAAACATGAAATATTAATTTCAATATATGATACATATTTTCTATTTTATACAACTCAACTAATTTCAACTAATAACTCAAAATAATTTCATACACACACATACGTACATATATACATACGTGCACATATGTGTCTGTATATATATATATATATATATATATATATATATATATATATATATGACAAATAATATTTAATGAATTAAAAACAACATCCCTTAAATATTTTCCAGTGTTTATTAATTCACTAAATGTATTATAAAAGAAACAAGTGCTATTAAAAAGACTTACCTATAAATTCGATAAAAATGGATTCCTTGACACGTCAAAAATACACCGCACAGTCAAAACACGTGTTCGAAGGCTATAATTATTCATTCTGATTTTAACAAAATTCAAATGTACAACAATTCTCCATAATGATGTGTATTCATTTTTCGTGATTGAACTATTTGAAGGACACACTGTTCACAAAAAAAAGAAAAACTTTTAAAACTTTGAATGACACGCACGTGTTTTTTATAGCACAGCCACCATATCGTGCAACTTCTAATACATTACTTGAAATCAATTGATACAGGTCTCTATCGGTGAATCTCTAAAACACATAAAAAAGTTAATACTGTAAAAATTCAAATCAATAGATTGGTTTTACATTCTGAAATTATACAAAAATATAACTACTAAACATTAATTTGTTATTAAATTGATTTATACATAATCCTCTTACAATATGTATATATATATATATATATATCCATAAATAAATTAAATACATTCTTAACCATATTTATTTACATCATACATGGTTAAATATATATTTATTTCCATAATAATTTATTTTTTCACGCAGAACTGGAATGAAATATTTTAGAGTTAAGATAAAATACATGGTACACAAAATAGACAATATATACCTTAAATTTGATTTAGAGCTTCTTTAACATTTTTACTACACTTTATTACCATCATAATAGCTAAATTAGTTACAATCCTTTCTTTTTACAGCAATAAATACAATATATAGTTATTGCGTCCTTCGCGTTAGTCAGGTATTTTCTTGAGATATACTTATGATTATAAATTTGAATATAATTTTCTTGTTTGCTTACATATAAATTTATATTTATGATGTTGTACATTACTTGTATGTATATGTGTTTGTATTAAACATGAATAAAGTAAACATAATTTGAATGGATTATATCTTCTTTTTTTCTTTTTCTCTGAAACAAAACATTTTAATCATTAATTAAAATTTCAATTTTTATACATACGTATATATACATATACAAATACATAAAATGAGAACAAAATTGAACATTTGTTGGTAAACAAATAAGAATCATACATTATAATTATTTTCAAATTTAACAGAGATAAAAACAAACAATATTGGTATTTTCATATTTTAATTTATAACAAGTCATAAGAGTATAAATTAAATAAAACAACATTTTTACAATTTAAATCTGAAAAAATCTCAGTTTAGCTACATATAAAATATATTAAATAAAACATTTGTATATCGTTACAAATATATAATAAATGCGAAACTCGTTAGTATATCGTTTCTGAAATCATACTTTTACAAAAACATCATTACAGTACCCAGTTAGGAGAACTGATTTATTGTTAGTTTTCGAATGAATTCGTCAACAAACAGTCATTTGTAAATAACAGACATGCACTAGTTTTTCGACTGTTTTGTCTCGTCGAGATCACTTGTAAATGTTCGTTATTGTTGTTAATGTTAGTCGTGGTGCTGTATTGAAATACATGCCTGTAGAGCTTTGTATGATTATTGTACACCACATATCTTTTCATTTCGTCGATCTGCAATCGAATAGCCTTAATTTGAAATAAATGACGATAAGGCTGGCCATCCTTGATCAATGTCTGTCGCGGCGTCCCCACTCGCATCTGCAATAAACGTCGACGCGACACAATCGCCGCAGCAGCTGACTTCATACCCCAGAGCGTCATCCTCGACAGAGGCGATCGCCGCTGGCGTTGAACACGAATACAGCGATGAGTATCGGCAAATACAACATTGTCCCTGCATAGTGTTTCAAAATATTGTTGTGTTTTGCGACACGGACACTCATCACAGACCGTCTGTTTATGTTATTAATTGTCTGATATCGAACAATGGCTAGTTTACAGTACTGTTCACTGAACGCTCGGTGCGAAATACCAGTGACTAACTTAATTATTTATATTCGACAATGACGTTTCTACGCGCACATCAGATTCTGTTATTTTTATTGACAAACGAACGTGTGGCGTGTGACAAAGGCGACTATTCTTATACGATAATTAAACAAATAATTTAATAAAATCTATTCAAATTATTTTATATAAAAAAAACTGTTCAATTATCGTTATTTTCTCTTCTTTCCGAAGAACGACACTGAGTTATTCTTAACTTTATAGAGCTACATACAGTCATCAAACACTGATTAACAATATATTAACACACGCACTTCACAAGAACTGTTTGGCACTATGAATGAATTCGCGTTCACAAATCAATTAACATCACAAACATTATAAAATATTCGCTTACTAGTGTTGAATAATTAATTAATTAATTAATTACCGATGACATCAAACTCGAAGATTTTCTTTATATCATATTAAATAATAATCGATTAATGTATGATTCTAGTTTTGTCATTGGAGATGAATTCACTTTCACAAATAAGCAACAACTCTGCGCATTAAACAATTTTAAAAAGATGTGTGGCGAGTGGAGTACTGTATTTTATTTTATTATTAAAATAAAAACCGTTAATAGATATTGAAAACATTTGAAACTTGAACCATTATGAAGTTGATTCGCGTGGCAACCAAATATTTTATAGCCATTACCGTAGGCAAATATTTTTTTTAAAAAAAAAACGTATTTCTGTTGAAATTAATTAAAAAACGCAAATAATCAGTCTGTGAAATGTTTATCCATTTCATGAGAAATTCAAAGAAAACATACGCGATCACAGGGCCCCTACTGAAATGTTTTTTTAAGTTTGTTTGTATATCAAAAAAATACAAAATGAACAACAAACTTTCTATCCGTTGATTTGAATACCCCGAAAATAAGTAAAGGTTAAGGTACAGATTTATTTTTCTAAATATTACATTTTTCATTCTAGTCTATATTCAACACTAACTCGTTCTTTATTTAAATGTGATTCCAAACGTGTTTCAAATAAAAAAGAAAAATCTCTAAAACAAGAAATCATTTTCAATTTGATCAATTATTCGAAAAGATAAATACGAACGTACGTCTATGAGAGTATTTTGTACGCTCGTTTTACATTACATCCGTGGAAAAAGTACAGCTCGATGAACAATGAAAAAGAATTTTATTTCCCAACAGAACATTGAAACTAAGAACAGACTATACTAAACACTTCCATATTATTATAATAACTGTCACTTGGGAGTACTTTATCATCAACTGTAATTAATACTCTCGAGATTGGTATTTTCACGCAGACATATTGAAATCATGTTATATCATTATATGTATGTATGTATGTATGTATGTATGTATATATATATATATATATATATATATATATATATTCAAATGTATACAAACACTATATCCATAAATGCAGATGCGCAAATATGTATCTACGTACTGTAAATACTGTCGTCTTGTAAGAGACCTCCCTCGAGTGTAATATCCGGACTATGTGCGTACGCGTTTCCCCGGCCGGAAGTCATGTTCTCTGTACATGAGAGCTTTTCTAACAGAGTGAATTTTGCGGCATATAAATTAATACGGATTTTTCATAGACACAGGAATATATTTATAGAATTAAAGCACAGGTAGTATAAACGGATAATGTGGATGCTTATTGATGTTTCGATAGACATGTATTATATATATATATATATATATATATATATATATATATATAAATTACAGGTACATGTTTTTTGTGTTCGAATTTCATAAACATAATTGAATTTAAATGATTGACGTTCGAAATAAATGAAATTGGATCAAAACGAATACATTTATGGAACATTAAGCGAACGTGTGTTTTTTGTATATTTATGGATCGATCGTGTTTCCGTCTTTTTTTTAAAAAAAAAAACAAGTTAACGAGAAAAATGATTTCAATTTGCCGGTAAAGTTTTTTTTGTATCAATGTAAGTAACGAGGCATCTAGTTTTTTTTTGTTTTTAAGTCAATTTTTTGAATTACACTTTCCAAAGGAGTATTTTTGTTTAATAAAATGTTTGATTTTTTTTCATCGTCAGTGTCATTTTTACAACCATCTTTATCTATTGCGTTACTTAATCAGTTTTGTTAAAAACTTAATAATTCTAAATCAGAAAAATCATTATCGGAAAACCGTATTTGAATTCTGTATTTTGCTGGATTAGAAAAGTTAATTTTATTCAATGTTCTGTTGCGTGATATTTCTGAACAACATTCTCTATTAACATCATATCGTTTAAGTGGATTCCTTTTTTCTTTACGCTTCCTTATCTTTTTCACGACAAGTAAATCATTATTTGTATTATCAAATTATCTATTGTTAATTGTAAATCACTTACATTTAATTCAATTTTCTGGCTAGAATTTTCATTTCACATCTCTGTGCAAGTTTCAGATATAATACATGTCTATTCTATTCTTCACCATTAGTGGTACGAATAATACACTTAGTTAGTTGTTGAAGCCTAACTAGTCTTCAACATCTACTTAAAGATTTCTCAGTACTTTAGTTCTTTGGAAATGATGGGATTACACTCTAAATGCTCATAATTAAAAATCAATAATGATTTATTGAACATTTTAGATCAAAAAATATTTTTATTTTTTTAAATATAACAAAAACAATTCATTTAGGAAAAAAATGTTATTTGTAATAAAATTGTGTTACTTCATTTATTTGTACAGTTGAAAAAAGATAACTTTTTCGAGCTTATTTTATGAAATGTTATAAGACTGAAAAAAACACACAGCTAAAATTGACTCAATGGACGCCACTTCTGAATGATAATATCCTATAATAAAAATAATATGATTGATTGATTACGTGCGACTTTCAAGCACATCCCAGATCGTACAAAGAGGAACATATTTCCATTTCGAGTTTCTTTAATTCGTCGGAATTTTTCTGTACGCTTTTTTTCGTATAAATTGCACTTAATTGTTATTTAAGGTTTCATTCGTTACGAACTTCAGCGGCTTTTATATGTTTTCAGTTTAGCACTCTACTTTGAAAATACGTAAAGGTATTTTACGGCACGAAAAGTACTTTAGTTATATGCTACGAAATCCACAGCTTTACGGAATATGAACAAAGTTGTAAACGTGAAATAGCTGTGAATTTATTTCAACTTTTATTGAAGCGAAAGTTTTAAGAACAAACATAATATAATCATGTATGTATATATAGAAGTAATATTATTCGGGCTTATTAATCATATCACTAGTTGTAATTTTGTAGTTGGGCTTAATTTTGTGCTAAAACAAATACACATACGAATTGTCTTTCTTTTTTTTTCTTCGCCGAAACAAATTAATCGCAAACGTTGGTTACATTTAAGAAGATTATTTTTAATCACATTATTATTAACAGTTTTAGCTCCATCTATTCATGGATACAGCATAAAAAATTTCTAAAAACTAAATTGCACTCATTTTTATTTCAATTTGGATATAAATGATATGATTTTTATAATCACAATTACAGTTCTGATACTGGATAAATTCATTTTCACAAATGAGCTCTATTTTCATTCTACAGACCACAAACATGTTTCTGATCAAAACTGTTCAATAAAGCATTATTGATATTTATTTATGCATAATTTAATGGCGATGTCGTCATGCTCAGAGCGACAAGTTACAGAAAACCCGTTTTATGAATGAAACAGATTATATTTTATGCAGGTGTTTAAGTGTTCAAGTTTTATCAAGTACTTTATTAGAAGCTCAGTAACAGAAAAATAATTTCATATTTTAATAGGGATTTTTGTAGTATCTGGATGAAAAAAGAGTTCGTTTGTGAATGTGTTTTCATGATTTTCAACAAACAATAATGATTTTTTATCATATCGAACTTAAACGATTTTTATAACTTTTCACTACGACTGTATAATTCAAATGGTTTTATTTGAAGCTCTGTAAGCATGGAAGAAATTCGTTATTGAACAATAATTTCTGCTTTTCATAACAAAACATATGTACACCTGAATAAGCCGCTCCAGGCTTCACACAAACCGCGGGCATCGTTTTCAGGGCAAATACTTTATATGCATATATTAATTATCGTTATTACAAACAACCCTAAACACATTTGTATTTCAAATCTAGTTTTAATGCCATTCGCATATATATATATATATATATATATATTGTATTTGTGGCTTATTTTTTGTATGATTATGAGTCGAATAGAATTTCCGTACCGAAACGTTGCAAGCGAGAGGTGGTAGTACAATGTTAGTGGATAGAACGCCGGTTAAATTGTCGATGATGACGATAATAATAGACCGTGAGACTATTTTACCGTATCGTCCGTATGCCATCCGTATAATTTAATCATCAGAAACAATACATCTTCGTTTTTCTTCACGGAAAACATAAATTAAGCAAATCCCGAACCGCCCGACATGATACGCCGCCGTAAAATCGCTGCCCACGTTTGCTTACACACCACAATCGAACCAAACATTTACTGTCCGTCTCGGTTTATTCACGCAATCCGAACGAAGAAAAATTATAGAGCGATAAAACGCGAGCAATAAACTAAATTTGACATTGATATACACCCAATCTCCCTGGAGTGGTTTCCGATATAACCATTCCCATCGCCGCAAAGTTAAGAAGACAAACTTCCCGCAGATTTGTTCCGCTGCTTTGATTTTTTTTTTATTTCCTTCCGTCTGTTTTCATTCCTCGTTCCCGTTCCTGACGAATCGGTAGTTTAGTTAGATGTCGGTTCGGTTTCCTTAACCGCAATACATGTCGAAGAACATGTTACGTCGCGGACACGCCAAGGTCGTTGACGCCAGTTCCGTTCGTTGCCAAACTTTAATAAATCTGTTTAAGTCTAACGAGTTTCGACTGGTATAGTTTCACTATAGGGGTACTATTTTTTTGTCTGCTACATAACTGTATTTCTTTTTTAACGATACGATTTTATCGAAGTTGACAAGATGTATGCACTTGTGGATACAAGTATTTGAATTCACTGGACAAAAAAGCAGTTTCGGATATATTACAAGAAGTTTTAAACATATTAAAAAAATGCACAATTGACGTATCGATTCCTTAAAAGAAAATAGAATTGAACCGTATCAAGAATCTATATTCGAACGTTTATATACTGTGGGAATTTTCGAATCCCATTAACAAAAACTCATATCGAATAATCAATAATTCATCATTGAATTTATGGAATTTCATATCAGCACTGAAGAAAATGTTCTCAAAATTTACATTCTTTCAAATAAAATCTATTTAATTTGTTTGTGTCTTCAAGTACTATTACAAATGAATTCTTTTTTCGCCATACGAGCCACACGAAAATGTTTCTATTAAAAATATTCAATGAATGGTTATTGACTGTTTCGGATTGTCGATTATAAGCATTTCGATGACCATCATCCTCAGAGGGCCAAGTTACAGAAAAATCTAAATTGAATCTTCTATACATATACTCACATATACTTTTTTTTATTAATTACTGTTTAGGATACTATTGAATTGCCTAACATATTTTTAGATTATTATCCGAAGTGAAGACTACTCCATATCCTATTTTGTTTAAGATATTTGATAATCCTGTTGTGTATTGAGGATAATAGAGAATTTTTACATATTTTATTTTCTGATTTTTATGCAACCAGATTTAACACTACATCTTTTTAAAAAAATATTGTATTCTACAGTTTTCATTATAGATTGCTATTCATTTTTGTACTTTTGTTCGGATAATGCAAAAATTATTGATCTATATATCATAAAGTTTATTATTTTCTTCCGAATACAATGGTTCGACTTATTCAAAATGTACATAGTTTTACTAATCTCTTTTTTGTACATATCAAATTCGAGTCTGTTTCCTTTTCGTATGATTAGTGAATCCTAGAAAGGCAATTTATCCGAATTTTCTGTTTCCTATAGTAGGTATTATTCTTCTTCATAATGAATATTACATTGTTCCATTTTTGCGTTTTAATTAACTGGTCTTACTATATGTATTTATATTTAACATTTAAAGTAATGGATACTTTGTTCAACATTTTTTGTAAGACTTTTTAATTAGATATAGACAAGAAACCAATTTTTAGAATTAACCTGTAATTTTCTAACGTATTACTAGCATATTTTTAAGCGAAACCGAGTTATGCAAAGTGTTAACGAAACCTACATCTTACATAAATTTGGATAATTTATATGTATGTACATACATATATATATATATATATATATGTGTGTGTGTGTGTGTGTATGTTGTGTATAAAGACGTGCAATCGTGTGTGACAAAGATAAAACTACAGACTAGAGAAAAGAATAGTTTAAGAATAACGAACGCGCTGTAAATTTTTTTTTGTTATGATTTTCAATTATCGAAATTAGGGGAGGGGAGAACGTTTTCACATTCCGTCATATAGGTGCGCGTGCTTTTTTTATTTAAATCCAATAATATTTCCGTGTTTCTCGTAAGTTTTTCCACAATATTGGGCACAAATCGAGTTCACGACGTCAATTTTTATTTGCTCAAATTTCATATTTCATCGCTTTATCGAAAACTGTTCTTATTTTTATTTATTCAAAACCGAACCAGCATACAGCGACGACGTACGAACACACTGTTACGATTCTCGAACGTTCAGTAATTCGGAACGCGGTTGACATTCAAACGGCCGATTTACGAAGAGGACACGCGTTCGAACGGTCCGTATTCGACGGCGTGCAGTGAACGATTTAAGATAACCGAGAGCGTACGCCCGGTTCAGCGTATCGCGCGTTCCGACAGAGCAGTGTGAAAATATAAATTCAATAAAGGGTAAATCGCGGAAGCGATGTGGGTTGGCTGGAGGTGTGCGTCTGTGCCAATGATAAAGGAAATATTTTTCAATTGCTGCGAGTTTGATGTTCGGTTAAGTGTAGTTAAATTTAAAAAAAAAGAAAGAAATTCATAAAGCGACTGCAATATTTTACACGCATGTTAATTATTTTTTCAATTATGCAAATCGCGCTACTGCCTATAGATACATCAAATACATCTCTAATATACAATTAAGTCTAATCAATACATATAAAAAAGATTTTTTCTAGACTCGTTACTCTAAAGATGATGGCATCGACTTCTATATGCATACAAACAACAATCAAAGTTTACCAACGATAATGTATTGAACATATTTAATGTGTATATATATATATATATATATATATTATAAAATATGTTTTTGTGTTTTGTTCGAGATAGAAAAAGAATGAACTTTTGAAACGAGTTTACTTTCTTAGCCAAAAAAACCTGGAAGTTAAGACACAGAACGCTCACCTACAACCAGTTTCATTCATTAATTCAATCGTATTTGCCATGCATGGCCCAATTATGATAAACTTTCGAGATTATTCCAAGTGTGATTTTCTGAAGGAGATGATAATTATATCAATAAAGCATATTCAGGAACAATGCAGTTTTAACGCTGGATAATGATAAATAAGTGTTTGGTGTCACGAATTTTATGTTTAAAATAAATTATTTGCATTGGAAATAATACATTAATAGGAAAATTATGGAATTAATTTCATTCAAGAAATTTTTATTCGTTTGTTTGTTTTAAATCTTTCATCTATTTGATAAAAAGTTGATGAACTAGATGTACTGAAAACTGGAACTCTTTGCAGATAAATAAAAGGCTAAAACTCCTAAAAATAAAATATAACAATCTTTTTATATTTTTCTCGCTTCATCTTTGACTCTGTCTTCGGCTTATAAAAACCACTCCCACAAATTCTTTTTTCACTCCATAAACTAAAAAAGAATTTCTATTTTCTGATTATTTAATATTCAATAAGCAATCATCATTGAATTGATTTTTGGTTTGTTGCCTATGCGTATTTCAATAATGATACCATCATTCGCAGAACACCTTCTGAGAATGTTCTGTGCCTCTTTTAGTTTGTGGAGTAAAAAAATAATTCGTCTTTGAAAAAGTTTCTCAGTGTTTATTATATTGCTATCTGTATAAAGTCCACTCAGCTTTTAATTGCCATTAAAACACGCACGAAAGTATTTTTTACAATTATTTAAATCATATCAAATGGTCAAGTCATTATTTTCTGTTTCTAAATTAAATTATAATTATCATAATAACTCAAACTTTCGAAATATATCATTCGTTTTATTAATAGGATATGAAGTAATAACGCTATCGAATATCTAACATGTTTATATATATATATATATATATATATATATATATATATATGTGTGTGTGTGTGTGCGTGTGTGTGTGCACCGGCATGTATAGCTATTTTCGTTCCGTAATAAATAATCTTTGATAAAAAGTTTCAACTTCACAGTAAAAAAAATCACCTCGTCGAGGAACCGTTGACGAAGGTCATTTTTTTAATATTTTCTTTTCGATAAAATCGCACCGGATTAAATCTAATACCAAAAATGTCAGTCACTTGTTAATTAACCGAAAGTTTAAGCTTTCCATGAAATTATAAAGCATGTTCTATGGTAATTCGGTTTGCATTAATTATCAAAGCGTTAGCATAAGCTACACCACTACACTCCCCGTTGTGTTGTTATGAAAACAAATTTTACAATATTTATCGCGAATGTCGTTCACGGACATAATTTTTAATTTCAGTTACGCCAATTTTCGTATCTTCTTGCCGCTCTCTTTTTTCAATTAAATTTTAGTGTCGTCGTACTCATTTAATGGAATATTTATATCGTGGATGTGAAATCCTCTCTCGATCACTGCTTGTCGTCCAGTGATGTTTATACGAGTCAGTAATATTTAGTTATTGAATTTATCTTGTAAGTAAAATAATCATTTTTCAATATAAATCAAAATAATTCAATCCTTATAGAAACATAGAAATAAGCAATATATCTCTGACACTAATTTACTCCACATGCACAAATGAATTATTTTTTCATTTCACAAACCACAATTTTCCCGATCTAAAATGTTCAATAAATTATCATTGATCACTTTTCATTGCTACTTGTTAAGACAGAGAAAAAGTTAGAAATCAGATTTTTCTTCGCCTTGGTATTCTAAGAAAGATGACCCAGCCATCGAAACGTGCATAAACAGCAATCAATAATGCCCAATAATTTATTGAAGATTTTAGATCAGAAACATTTTTTGTAGTTTGTGGGGTGAAAGAAGAAAATTCATGTGAAATTCATGTGAAACTCAAAGAAAAAACATCCCTAATAAAATATTTAATAATTGATAATTGATTTTTGCTTATAGGAATTTCAATGGCGATGTCATTGTCCGAAGATAGCTGACATACCCTGACGCTGTGAGGATTATGGCATCAGCGTAAAAATGTGTATAAATAACAATTAAAAATTACCAGCTATCAGATATGGAATATTTTTAATCAAAATTCCTTCATGGTTAGAAAAATGGATAAAAAATTCATCTGTGAAAATGTTCCCGTAAAATTTTTTTCATTGAAATATTAAACGTTTTGTTCTTTTAATAAAATCGAAACATTAAATAACACTGTTTTCTTAAAAAGTAATTAATACATATTTTTTTCAAAAAAAATATCATATTTTAATTATATGATACAAAAACTGTTAAACATAGGTAAAACTTTTCTTCATAAAAAGAACCCCTAAACACCAATATCAAATAAAAAAAACTATCGAACAGGTAAATAGAATATTTGAAAATGCATGAAAAAAAACCCTGATTCTAATATCGAAAACGACATAGTTGCGCTAATACAAGTTCGAGCGTTGAAAAAGTTCATCGCTTTGTATAAAATTCACGGGAAATTCGAGAGGTTGAAATGAGTTTCCAACAAGATTCTGTTCGCAACGCACGTAAACACTTAAATGAGCAGAGATTTGTGAACTTGTTGGACTTGCTGAGATTCACTAGCTTCAGACAGTATACAACACAAATGAAGATACTAAAGCGTGGAAATTTTATTAAAGTTTGTAAACTCAGATCATATTTCAATTAAGATGTTATTGTTTTTTCTCTGTTTATACAGACACACACACACACACACATATATATATATATATATATATATATATATATTCATGTTTATATTTTTGATTTGTACATTTTTCGGTTTCACTTTAATATTTTTTAAAAAAAATCATCTCATCCAACGACACACAAACAGATAACATATTTTCATTTTAAACTGGTTTTTATAAACTTTTCAAATTAATTTGAACAATACATTCTCTAAAAATTCTTGAAAAATAATCATACTTTCTTTAATAAAATGTTTATGAATTTTAAATGGTTTTACTCGAACAACAAATCGTAATTCTGAAAAGTTTAAAAGAAGATACTAGAAATAACTTCTTAAAAATGTAGTTCCAGTGAAATAACTCGAGACTGAACTGAAACTCATACGAAAATATTAAAAATTACTGCTGGTATCGCCGTCTTTTTACATTCCAAAAATGTAGTTTCAATAAAATCATTCGTAGATAAAACGAAATTCATTGGACTGTAAAAGTAAATATGTTATCAAACGAATCTATTACATGTAAAAAATCAATAAATTGATATCTGAATTCAAGTTAACGTACAGGAAAATGGCGATAAGTTCAAATATATCGTATTATTCGCCGTTTCAAACATTTAATATACTTTTTAAAATACGATTTTATAGCAACGACACATTGAGCTTTCAGTTATAATGTGTTATATTATAATGTATACTTTTTTTTAATAAAACATAAATCGATGCTTTTGATAAACTTCGTTTTTGTTGTAAATATTAATTTTGTGTATTTGAGGCTTAAGATATTTTTACTGCAGTTTTTTGATTTGAATACTATTTGATCTTGTATTTGCTTAGAATTTCTATTTATTCATTATGACTACTGTCTAATATGATACAATACTCGGTTATTAATACAGGACGTTTTAAATTCAAGTTTATATTTTTTTATAATTCCTACATTGAATGAAAAACAGTACATATTTTAACGAGATTTCTTTATTTGGGTTTAACGAATCTCGAAATTAATTGATCCGCAAGCATGGCGTTCAAAATTTCCATCGTGGCATTCTCTCTGTATGTAAAAGTTTCCCAGCACAAAAAAGTCTCAAATGCGATGCAAGTTATTCTCATACTAGAGAAAAATTACCACCGACTTAATAATAAAAATAAAATATCCAACTAACGTTTTCGTTTAACTTATATTCGCCCGATAACCTAAGAATTCCCAATATAACAATTTTTATGAGATTGTAAAGGGATCTCTGAAGTCCATATAGGGATTTCTTAGCCTCGCTCCGATTCGACACAACTTTTTTAATATAAAAAAAAACGTGTTGATATTTTGAATATGATTCAATCTTCTCGTACATATCACCAGAATGAATTTAAAGTAAATATTCTCGAACGGAAATTAATATATATATATATATTGTTTGTATATGATAAACATTTGTATATTTACATAAAATGTACACAAATTAGATTCGTCACGATGTGTGTGTGTGTGTGTGGTATTTTATATTGTTTTAGATTCTTCTACTATTGTTTCTAAATTCATTTTCATAAATGAATTATTTTTTCATGCAGAAAATTTTGTCGTTAGAAAATATCTTTAGTGCGTCGACGTAGAGATACATTAAGCTTTTATTTACAATAAGTATTATATTATAATGCATATTTTTTTAATAAAACGTAAACATGAAACGTAAATAATAAATTTGATTTGTGGGATGAAAAAATAATTGATTTGTGACACAATAAATGTTTAATAATCATTTATTGAATATTTTTTACCAGAAACATTTTTATAGTTTGTGTACTGAAAAATTAATTGATTTGTGAATGGAAAAATAACTTATAATTTAATAAATGTGAAACTTGGAACTCGTTTAAATAATTATCCGTCCAAAAAAAATAATTACTACTATGATAATGTGAAGAGTCCATCGCTCTTTAATTTCAAGTCTACCCTCAACACACACACACACACACATTTAAAATAGTAAAGTGCATATCGTCGGAGATAAAAAAGATTCTCATTCGTCACAATAAAGTATCCACGAATAGGAATTGTTATTTTCAAACAACTAAACGTTCGTCGTGTCGTCGAAACGGCATTCCTTTATATTTATTCGCCGTTAGGCGTTAGAATGAAACTTAAACGTTCGTGAATGACTCAGGGTGGACCATTACGAGGAAAACACTGTCGTTTATATATCATACGAAATGTGTATTTGTCATATTTCACCAGCGAGTTTTATTACTGCCCGTGCAACGGCGAGTGTGCGGTTATGGAAATGGACGTCGCGCGATAGGAGGACGTGTTGTCTTCATATAAAAGCATGAAAAGCATCGCCCCGTGAATGTGTTACTCTGTTATTGTGTGACAGTTATATCGCCAGTAATGTACACTTCTATCTTTATCATTATTTTATATATACATACATATATTCATATGTGTATATATATGCATATATACATATATATATATATATATATATATATATATATATATACATACATATATATACACATACATATATATATACACTATAATGTCATACATTTATTTGATGTTGTTTTTCGGCTGATTTAGTTTTTTAGAAGTGTATTTACATTTTAATGAGGCTTGAAAGCAGATTCATGTATAATGCTTTTTGTCGTTCGCTGCTGAATGTGTAAAAAATCAATAAAAATTAATTTGCATGCCGTCCAATGCAAGTTAAAATTTAATATGAGTTCAAAACTAGTATACAAGCACAAAATTTAATTTATTACAGTGTTTTTCTCTTCAACGATGATGTTTTATAGTCAATCGGTAAAAATGAAATCTGGTTTTTGAATACTTTCAGAGAGATATTTTTTTTCGTCTGTTCCACAGCACACGACTCTAATAAAGAATAGAAAGCAATCGTCATTTTCTGTTATTTTTTTAGTTATAATTCAATCTTCATCCTAATATTAGAAATGATAAGATGATAACATCGTCATATGAATAGCAGAAGCAACAATCAATAATAATTTATTGGACATATTTGATTAGAAGGAAACTGTACTTCTTCGAATGAAAAAGTAATTCATTTATAAAAGTGACTTTGGGTACTGTCAATACTGTATTATGATTACTGATCAATTGTTGTTCTTGTGCATTTCATAAACAGCGATACGATGCTCAGCGCTTTCAAATAGAATAAAATCCGTCTAGATATCTTCACCGCAATTTAAAACAAATTACAAAAACTAATTTCAAACAGAAATCACTGTCTGTCTCCAACAAATTTTGCACGTATCATTCGACCCCGCGCTAGTACCGAGTCAATAAACTCGATGCAATAAAAAAAATTTGTAGCTAAATAATTATAACATCAGTCAATGTTATTAGTGTTTTTTATGGACCGATTACCTTCGTTGTAAGATGTAACGAAGTCTATATTTTAACGGCATACGAATCGTAAAAGATATTACGCTGTATAACGTTAATATACGAAACATAATATTGTTTTTATTAACACTTTCGGCAGTTGTAATATACGTTAAGGAAAGTGATTTTCGGAAGATTTTACGCAATATAATTTTATATAGGACATAAGAGGCCTCTCGAACCTTCTGTATGTACATTTTCTTCGTGTCACGCCTATTGTGTTAAGATTGTGTGTACGGCCCTAATGATCTGTGTTTTATGTAAAACAGATAGGTATTAACAGAGGTAAGTCTCGCATTTATATCGTGATTTCGGGCCAAACAGTGTCGTGGACGACTTTATAATCGTTCTATATAATTTGACGTTAATTTAAAATCATTAGAAATACACATACACCCATATATATATATATATATATATATATACATATTGAATACAAAAACAGCTAAAAACGGATTAATAATGATATGTGCATATAAAAACATTGCAAACACCTTTCAAGATCAATTTTTATGTAAACGAGGCCTTACAGAAAACAAATAAAGAAACAATTTAAGAATCTAGAAGATATTCGAGCAAATTAAAGAATAGAGAGAGATTAATTAACGTTAAAGAATATAAATTATCAGTAATCGAAAAAATACATTCACTTGAAAATGAGAGATAAGTTAAAGCAAGTATTCGTTTCAAAGGGACCATAGGAAAAAGAACAGCATAAAGTAACACCGTAATTGCTTAGAAACAATACAAAAATATAACATTTTACTCATGAATACACGAGGATACGACATGTTCAACTGATATTCAGAAGGCAAAATGTAATTCTAAACAACGGAAGAGTCGGGATGTGTGAAATGTGGAAAATAATAAATTAAAAGACAACATATATTTTATAAAAAGACTAATAATTTATATTCCAAGTCATATTTCGCCTAATCCTCCTCAAATTTCAATGCATTTAGTTCAACGATTAATAAGCTTTTGGATTCCGTCCTAGAACAAAATGTACGGGTCTCTTAAACAGTCTCTTACTTCGCATTAATGCCCTTTTCATCAGAAAGTAACGTATATACTCTCAAATCTTAATGGCCTATAAAGGTAAAATCACTTGGTGTTAAATCGAATACTATATTGTGTGTGATTCAGAAGATCAAAAAATTAATTACAACCATGCATTTTTGGCTTTAGCTACTCCAAAACTGTCGCTGTTTATTGTTTGACTTTTATTTGTGAAATGAACCATAAGTACACGTTCCATATCGTAAGCAATTTCCATAATTAATTTTCTGCAGAAGACTATGTCTTTATCTTTTTCGATGATGAAAATGATGGATGTTTCTACATTAAACTTTACTGCTTGCACTTTGGTATATCATAATGAACTCACGTCTTATCGAACGAGTCAAAAACGAATTCTCTTCATTCTATTAAAAGATTACACAAGAAAGCGACAATTTTTCTCCATGTTGGAACCCAAAAACTCGGTAACCATTGGACTAACCGCATAGAAGTTAAAATGGAACTATCTAGAAAAACGACTTTAATAAAAATGCTGTGCGTAGAATAAGAGGTTTTTTTTATTTCTTAAAAGTTCCTTCACTTTTTGACATGATCTAAATATATACATATATATATATATATATATATATATATATATATATATATATTCATAACATATGTAAATAAAATCGACGATATGTGGCCCTCTATATTTATCATACTTGTCAGGCATTTTCGCTTTCAACGTCTCCCTTTTTTGAGTGTCTGGTCACCCTTTATAAAATACAACGAACTCCGTTTTCCAACAACGACCTACATTCTTTATTATTATCCACTTGTAATCACACAGAATAATCCGAAAAGTATCTCAGACTGCAAACCGGAGGAGGAAAAAAAACTCGAACGAGGCTCCGCGTGCACGTCACAATGTAACTCCGGAGCGTACGCCTTCTAACGTATGACGTCACATAGCGGAACTGTAACGTTAAAGCGAGAGTCGAGAGCGTTTGTAATAATGTAAAAAGCTTTTTTTCTACGTTCGCAATAAAAACTGCATAATGTGTTCCGTTTTATGACATCTGTGCGACGGGGTGTTGTGCGCTCGGCGAGAGAAAGAACGAGCGACACTCGTGCGAGAAACACTCGAGCAGCCACTCTATCTATTCGTGCACCCTCCCTGCGACGGGAAACATGTGTTTGTGTGTATGTTTGTTGTGACAAAGACACGATCCTTACGTGTCACAAAAGGGGCAAGGACGTATTCAGTGCTGATTTAATTTCAGTGTGTCGTTTCGCGGTGCCTATGGACGGGAGAACGTGGAACGGTGCTTGCCCGATGCACGCGGCTATCGAAACTTGATTGATCTCTAAAAAGTGACCGATTCTATTATAGATTCCAGAGGAATTGATTCGTTTCGTTATTTTACCATTCAGACTGGTTTATTTTAACAAATGAATCCGTTTCTCATCCGATCATTTTGGATTGTTTCTTTTGCGTATTTCAATAGCGATACCACCATTTTCAAACCGCCAGAAAAACCTAAATATCTCTCTATCATATAAAATCTGTTAAGCTCAATCAAAGTTATATTCATGTTTATGACAGTGCAGTGTAAAAGATCACAGAAATCTACTACCACACTACTTTTTTCATGAGAATGAAACATATACACTCAAGTTAATTAGTTGGTCAGTTAGGGTTTAAAGGTGTCCGCCGACAAGTAAAAACATTAGCGCCCGATGTATACATAAATTAAACATTTAATTACATCGTAAGATAGCCGAGTACATTCGGAGTGAAATCAAAATTTAAAAAAAAAGATTACTGAATAATCACAGTCTTATCTAAGATTTTTCTGTACGATAGCCCTCTAAGGATGCTGAAGTGGCTGTCTAAATTTGCATAATCAGCAATCAAAAATGCTTTATTAAACGTTTTTAATATGAAAATGATTTTGTTATTTGTGAAATGAAAAAATTATCGCTTTGTAAGTGTTAATTCAACCTCAGTGTCGAGACTGTGTTCTTGATCTAATTGTAAATAAACAGAATTTGAAAAATAAAGTCGGAAATTTCGGTCAAATAATTATCGATCGGGTTAATTAATAACATTATTTTCAGGCAATCGCTCGCGGCCATAGTAATAAGTAATAAAACTTTTAACACTTTTGAAAATTACAGTTTTTTCCTAAATAGCAATAAGAGTATTTCGTATTTGTCATTTATCTTCTTTATGATTTTTTTTTTCATTAGCATGTCAAGTTTATTTCAATTACCGATTTAATTTGTTCAATGACTTGTTTCAAATAAAAATAAATAATCCAGACAATCGTAAATTAGATTATTTCTTCTTATGAAGACTATAATTTTTATCGATACGTTGTTTAAATCCTTTAATGTTGATTAATTATTTATTATATGAAATCAATTTAAAGACAATGATTTTTTTCAAAATACCGTTTTAGCAATATGCCTAAATTATAATCTATATTAACATACAGTACACTTACAAAAGAGCATTTGAAAATTTATAAAAAAAAAACACAATTACAATGTATGTTTCTATCAAGTACCACCACTAATTACAAAAATACACATCGAATATTCATGAAAAATGATCAGAAATATACGGGAAATGTACACCGCACACATCGTAATCAACAGAACAATCCCAACAACAGTCTATCCACACTATTGAAATACGTTAATTCGAACGAAATAAAAAATATAATCAAAACAATACGTAGTCAGTTACAATCACACATCACATATGCACAATACGTTTTATGTAGACGCCACAATTACATTAAATTTGTAAACGTTTTCAATTAACAGATCCATTTTTTTTACATTCGAAAAATTCTCTCGTTGCAATCGTAAAACACACAAATCTATGCACATATATTGTATTCGAAAAATAACAACCAGGTATTTAATTAAAAATAAATAAAATTTATATATCTCTCTGAAACTAGTATGAAAACATGTTCTATGAATATATGTTTTCTATCGTACTCTTCTATTCTCTCTTATATTATTTCAATTCGTTGAATATTGATTGAAATCCGGACGAAAACTGTATAGATTTGTGTATTGTATCGAAGTATATTTTATTACAGAATTTATAGATACATTAATAGCCGAAGTACGCTTAAGCAATAACTGTTGATCGTTTAAGGAGAAGAATTTTTGTAGAATGCGCGTGAGTGAAGGATTAGTTTGTGACAATAGATTTACCTATAATTTTAAAAATTATCATTCAATAAAATTATATTTATAATGTTTTACAGCTGTGATCCTGAAATTGTTTCTACACTATTTAAATAACAGAAATCAATAAATTCTATAAAATAATTGCTCATTCACAACAGAGGAAATGTTACAAACGGAAAAACAGACAAAAAAAGATATTACTATACAAACAGAATGTTAAAGTACCAAATTTATTTTTGTAAACTGTATAAAAAATTATTTAAAAATATAATATATAGGAATCTATCCGGGCAATCTTCTAGATAAAGATATATAAAAAATGTCCAGATATATAACAATCATATTTAATGGCCATGCAAACTTATAAATCTGCTTTATCTGATCCACCTTTCTATCTACGCAACGAAGGAAAAACTTTTGATACTTAAAGTATTATCAACGTCGCAGTAAGGGTTATTAATACAAGCAAGTACCTTTACCTCGCAAAAAGGCTTTCATCTAGATGAAGATTGTCATCGAAGTGGAAAAAGTTTCCTTTTAAATATTTTTAACCTGTATTTTTAGATTTACGTTACGAAAGTATTTTTTTTGTATACACAAAAGAATTTAGTTATGAATCTATTTATACTTCTCTTGGAATAACGGTCGTATCTCGTTCATTTCTAATTTAGTTCTGGTATAATGTTTTATTAGCAATTTATTCTTTTCGATGCGTATTAAGAAATAGAAAAAATATTATTGTAAAAATGTATAATATTCCATTCTCGTCCTTCAATTTAACAAGAAACAGCTATCTGAAATTCTAGAAATAAAAAAAAAATAAAAACGTTCAATCATATCCCTGTTATGTTTAATTCATGAATCTGCGCATGAAATTACATTCATCAAACAGTACTTTAAGGAAATAAATACAGAAATAATACGGGACGAGTGTCACCTCACCGTCGTACTGGTTCGTCAAACACACACGGATCGTAATCGGAAAAAAAAACGTCAGTCCTCAGATTCGATTACATGCGACGATGCATTTCCATCCTATCAGGATCGTCGAGGAAATGCAACAGAGAAAATTTCATTCGTTGCGCGGAAATAAGGTATCATGCTGGGAATTTATTTGAAGCATGTTTTCTAGCAGCTGTTGTGGACCGACAAAAGCCGGTTATCCATCATCCAGCAAGTCTGTCGAGAAGAAACACATTCAGAACACATCTTTTCACGAGACACGCCATGTTTATATACAACCGAACACAAATACTAACTCACAAATGCACATGCATACAGTAGTCTATAAACACCCTTCCTTCCACGCTCGATGGATATACGAATATTTATACATACACACGTACATATATGTGTATATGTATATATATATATATATATATATATATATATATATATATATATATTAGGTGTAAAAATAATTCGATGCCTTTAAATAGAGTAAATCATAACTCTGTTTAAAATTAAAATATTTTCTTGTCGTTTTAGGATTTTTTCAAGTGCCAGCCTTAACATTTAAAAACACTATATATCTTGTTCAATCAGTTGGAATAACCTCAGAAAACAGTAGTGGACTCAATACAATGCAACACATTAGGCATTACATACTTTACATACTTATTCGTCAGTTACCTGACAGATGAATCAAAGTTATACAAAACAATGGGTGATATTTTAAAATATTGAAATGTATTTCATTTTTGTATTTGTAGAGAATGTATGTTATTAGGAGTTAAAGGTACTTTTCCATAGAATTATTTTACGTTTTGGAAATAAACTTGTCTTGTATACCTGTGTAGAAAGATTGATTAATTATCGTAGATTTGATATATAATTATGATAAGATTTGATTTGACTGGAGTGAATAATATTCTTATTTAATATTTTTTTAACAAAAACTCTTCTTAATAAGAATAAACGTTTATAACTTAACAAAATGATTTTAACACACACACACACACACACACACACACATATATATATATCGGTATGTATGAATGTACATGAATGAACAGATAATCGATACTAATCTATCTCATTCAAAAAAAAGTAGGAACATTCAAAGTCTAATTTTACTGGGGGATCTGTTGATATGTAAGTTAGGGTTGTTTCATACTTGGTTGAACGGACGTAAACATGTTTGTGTCAATCGAAGAGGACATGAAAGGATGAGAAGAAGGGTGACTATCGAAGGTTAAAGTGATGTGCAAAGGGAATTGGAATTCGATGTGGCTCTAGTAGCTGCCAATATTATAAAAGATATTTGGCGAGGAGGGTGAATCGTGTCTCTGTTAAATTTTCAGCACCTTGCCGTTGACAGTGTATATGACGTATGACACTACTTCTTGTAACTTATTTGATTTTAAATGTGTCTGATGTGCTGAAAGTTTTCAACTTTTTTGCGTCTCGTGCGAGAGGAAAATGATTTTTTCCTATAAAGAAATGTCATTTCTGCATTTTCACGCATCGTTTCGTACATCTTTATTGGCCTTTAGTACACAAATGTGTGTGTATGTGTATGTATGCATTTATATATATATATATATATATATATATATATATATATATATATATATTATTGTAAATTGAATATTTTCAATTTATATCTAATACATATTCTATAAAAATATTGCTATGAATAAAATTTATTTCATGAAAACTGTGCACAATTTTTGAATATTTTTATTATGTAAAAATATATTCGGTTTTTAAAATCTAAATCAAACAAGTAAACGCAGATTAATATCAAATTTTAACATTTTCTACATTTCTAGTCCCAAGAGTTAAATCTACTAAAACACAATAAGTTTGTTAGAGAAATTATATTATACAGTGGTCGATACATAAATGTTTAATAAAATATTTTCATGCAAATAAATATTTTTTCCTTCTATTTCCGTGCTAAAGGATTATTAGGTTTAAGTATTTTTTATTTTTTAAGAGTCTGCACCAATTGTGTTATTATTAAGCAGATAATGATGATGATAGTCGTTATGTTAGTAAGAAAACACAGTTCTGCTTACTGTTTATTCATAAAAAAAGTTCTGTGTGACTGATTTCAAATATACTAGAGTATATTACATACGAGCCATTGAACTGCAGATGTAAAAAAAGTATGTGACATAAAAAAATGAATTGAAAATAACATTCTTGAAGATAATCAAAGACGACGCTTTCAACTTTTTTTCTATATTAATTTTAAATTGAAAATATTTTGCATGAAGTCTTCCCCTTTCAATTACATCTACGATCGAGTAGAGAAATTGTCAAATTCGTTATTCATTTACAAATAACGTTAGGGTGGGCGTTCATATTCAATATTGAAAAATTCTGATCGCGTAATCGACTGTGCTAACATGACGTCAGACAAAGGCATAACTTCTCCGTCGGTTGGAAGTTCAAACCTTACAACTTTAAACGTCGGCGTGTCATAAAAACAGAGTCTTTACATAAAATCTCAATATCAGTCGTATGGAATTAAAATGTTATCAGCGCGCTGAAAGGCTCGGAATTAATTCGTACGGCCGTTCTGTTTAGTTTTGTACGAACGTTGCACTTTTATGATATGTCTTAATCGTATTAAAAAGGTTTAAAAGTTTTGTTCGTTGTGTGTGTGTATGTGTGTGTTTGTGTGTATGAGACAAGCGAGGCTCGAAAGTTTTTAAACGGACGTCAAGATTAAAAAAGTATACACAAACGGGATAAAGGATTTATTAATCGGATAAAATGCATATCGGCTTGTTTCGTTAATAAATGCCTTTCTTCTTATTAGATATTTTTTTATAAAATAAAAAAATACAATTTAATTCATAAGAACTACGTTCACATTATTTTTTTTAATCAATTGATTTGTTTGCAAAGTCTATTAGATAGATTTCGCCGATGAGCCATTTTTCTTTTCAACAGACATTTTATACAAAATAACTTTTTAAGAAATAATTTATAACTTATTACATTTAAAAAACAAATAACAACATTAAAAACCACCCCAAGTCTTAAAAAACGACATCTGAACAATGTAAACGAAGTTCATAAAATACTCAATCCACTAATAAGGACAAAGATTGGGAGGACAATGTCTCGAAAAATCACTTGTATAATAACAATCACTTATAATTCGTATAATTAAAATTTATACTTAAGTATAATATTAATTGTACATCCATGATGGCGCTACTATTTAATTTCGATCTAAAATTTTGACGCAGATCATCAAATGTTAGAGATTATCAAGAGCAATTCTTACCGAAGATATTACTGATTGACTTTTATAACCGAAGAGATTACTGATTCTTATTATTCTTTGGTATAAATTATTTGCACCTGTATTATATTAAGATTTTTTTTCTGGGTTGTGTTACAGAACAGAAATTTATGAGTGAAATTGATTTTAGCCACAATGTCAGAACTGTATTCTCTTCCCATTTTCAGAATATACCATTTGAATTATAAAACATTTCTACTAGATTTTTCCGAAATATAAGAGTTTGAGTTTATATTGGTTCAATACATTTCAAATATAAAAAAATATGTTTTTTTCGGTCGTCTGTGGGATGAAAAAAAGACTAATTTTTGAAACATAAACATTTATTATTCTAGTACATAAAAGCACACTGAACTTTCAAATGCTGCGGCAATTCTTTTTTCAAAAAAAAACAGCTCTGCCATTGCTCAGTTTCGCACATTTTAATAAACATAAAATAATAGTAAACAGATATTAACAAAAACCCAATATCCATTGTACGATATTCTATTAATACTGTCTGCATGATTGCCGTTAATATCAAAAATAGGTCAGACTGAACTCGAAACGAAATTCTAAAATTCACAAACAGCACTCCGACTACGTTACTGACACATTCGTAATAGCGTACGATACGAGGACAGTAATACCAGACAGAGATACGAACTGCGTACACCTAACCGATGCTATTTTTACTCGCTCGGCCATTCGGTCCGCGTATATGTTCAACACACATTTATCTATTGTGTGCCATTAGAAAACGTGCAAGTGGGACAACAGCAAAACATATTTTCATTGAAATAGGGAAATGGTTAAAGCTGATGCCGCAGGCTACACTGTATTGCAATGTAATGTGTATTTAGTTGTATGCAAAACACGTGACCGTAGGGACTAGAGGGGTTTAGAAACTAAGCTTTGAATTACGTATAACTCGGTTGTTCAAACTAAGATAACTGTGGATATAAATTGTAATTTACATTCGGATGTGTTTACTTTTACTACACCGGTACGACTATTTCATATTTTAACTGCGACAATTGAGCTTACTTTCAAGATGAATGCTAAGACTTTGAGCGTAATTCGTAATTGTCATGTTTTTTCCAAGCCACGCTACAATATTAACAAAAACCTGAATAACTAGTTCAATGGGACTTCGCGGAGGAAATTAGGTAAGTGATTTAATGGGACATACGTTCATTTTTGGAATTAAAACGGCTGAGTCTGAAACATAGTAAGACATACCTTATGTTCAAAATGTATTATATATGTAGAATTCACTGCATAAATTTTTATTTTAATGCTGCAAGAAATCTTGAAAATTAAACTATGTTTCTATTCATAAGAATATCTTAAAAGATCAATTGTTAGTAACATTTATTTTAAAAAATGTATCGAACCATATATGGAGTATTGTGTGAAAATAAAATAAAATATAGATATGTCTCATACACACGAGATACAATTAAGTATTAGAAAAAGATGGGAAAATGTTGTAAAAAATTAAAGAAAATAAAACATTGATTAAAAGACCAACATAATTTTTTTTAATTCTTCAATTTGTATGAAAAAATTCCATTTGTTCGCTGGATAGACCATTAATTAAGCCTCTAGAATATTTTAAGGAATCATTTGTTGGACATCTTTCATCAGAGATGATTTTTATCATTTTTGAAGAAATAAGAAATTCATTCGTAAGAGTTTATTCACAGTGCAAAGAACTATATTGTTTTATAATTTTATATTTGTTTCTACGAACAGTACAGTTTCTAAATATTTTTTATATAATTTTTAATTATTTAAATTGATCAATTTTCCCCTTAATTTATAATTATCAGAAAATTGTAAGTAGTTTAATTTAAAAACTACCACTCGTTCTACGTTCATTTACAAAGATGCTAATTTTGTACATATTTTGATGTCAATTTTATCGAAATTAATTAAATAGTATTCTTTACTAAATGTAATCTACAAGAATGTACATATCAGTTATATAACATTGTTAACCTGATAAATCAAGCCACATGTCTATCATTTTCATGAGAGTTGGCTCTCTAATAAAAAATATTGAGAATCAGCGGTGTAAAATATGAATTCTAACATTGATAACCCTAACATTCTAGTATTGATAACCAGTGGTCTAAAACGTGTGTTTATTTATTTATTAAATATACAACTGTAATTATTATTCATACCTCTTAAACTGGAGATAATTTGAGAACGTTTCCGCATAAATGTTAATCAAATCTACTTGAGTAATATTTTGAAATAATTTTCGAACATAAAAGTTATTCAAAAAATGAATCGAATCTAAACAAAATCGTCGAACCGAATCGCAACAAACCAGAAATAGAGAACGAACAAATATTCTCTATCTGAAATTCGATTCCAGCTCGACATTTTTATTTTCCCATCGGCACAGGATGGCCCAGTACTGCCAAATATATTCATATAGTTTAACGGTATTGATTTAACATTTTGATTCACATACAGACCGGATGTCAAACCCATCAATTGCAATCCATTAGCCAATTACTCGATTTTAGGTCAATCTCGTTACGCTTTCGAAGTCATTCGAAATTAAATAATATTTTATTAATTTTGTTCCACGTATGTGCTCCTACAAGTTTCGAAAAAAGGTTTGTTTCGATGTGAAATTCACATTCTGGAACAGTTACTCACTAGTTCGTTTTTTTTTCACACATGATTAATTTTAAAACGAGATCGTTATTAAAAAAAATATATAGAAAATCTAGCAAGTATTTTTCTCTTTATACATATATATACCATTCATATCCTTGAATATTTCATAAATTATCGAAGAAACTGACATTAGATTTTCTGAACAATCTGTACAGACAATAAATATTTGTATAATTTATGCAATTGAATCGCTTGATTTTTTATCTAAATCCGTGTTTCTAAGTGTTTGTAATTAATAATCTATATTAATGTATCTTAAAGCAATGCTAATTAATCAACAACACTCGTCCCTGGTAACTTAACAAACACACAGTGACATTCTATCTGTATATGGTTTACGTGTAGTGGCAATATTTATTTAGTACAAAGGTACATACATACACGTTTACACCGATGCATTCAATGTTAGTTATAATTTAATTTAGTTTGATACCCGTATTTGGTGAGACAAGACTATGCTGATTACGTGTTTACAGTATTTCAGTGGTGAAGCCGAACAATACAATATGTATCTGTAAGATATCTGCACTATGAATTGATTACACGTTCTGTTTTAAAAGATTCACTTAAGATAATTAAATGAGGATATTTAATCTATTTTAATATTTGATAAGTATTTTTATAACCTAATCTGAGAACTGTCCTACAAGAAAAGAAGTGTGTCCATGGGAAATACCGAGAATACGTTCGAAACATTCTTAATAAATTGATTATGAAAGATACCGTGAAATCAGTGAATTGATATTTGTGAATCTGTGGAGGGAAATAAATATAAACTAGTACTAAAAATTATTCTCAAAAATTCGATCCACAACTGCAAATCTCGTTCAAAAAAATTAATGTGTGCGATAAAAACCTCCTGAGATAAATATACATACAGAAATACAAGTGTAACTGTTGAAGAATTTGAAGTAAGACCTGGAAAGATCTACACATGCCATTGTCCATCGTCACTTAAAAAATAAATGTTTTCAAATACCGACAGTCAGTACGCATGATTTTTTTCTGTTGAAAAATTTTCAATAAATCATTATTATTGGTTGTTATTTATGCGCACTTGGTTTATGAAGTAAAAAAAAAATAATTTTTGAAAATAAATTTAATCACAATACCAATTCTGTATTGTCACAGTCTTGTTCCATATATTTATTTTCTATCCTATTCCCAAAAATCAATATCAACCAGAAATAAAACAGATTCGATGGCATTCCAATAATTGAAATTAATATGAAGGTAGGACTTGGTCGAACGACAATTGAAATCATCTAGTAAATTATCAATAAAGATATATATATATATATATATATATATATATATATATATATATATATATATAACAGTTAAAGAAAAAAATATCAAATACGTAATTAAATTGTATTATTTCGACTCGATGAAAATGAAATTTAAATAAATTAAAATCCATTCAATACCCATCCCTAACACTTTTAACACTGATGAGTTAAATATTCAAAATAGTTGTTCTTAGAACCCAATCTGATAAATCGTAAGACTTTGTTTAACAATGGCTTTTACACTACGATAAAAGTTGAACGATTCGTATGAATACTTTTCAGGTTTAACTGTTACACGAGTTCAAATCTTTTTAGTGTAAAGAGAAAAAGAATACTATGAATAGAACAATATATCAGTGTAAAAATATTGTACGCAGTGGAATGAATTATAATGGAATCTCTAAAGTTTCATTTGTGACTTTAACTTTTCATTTTTACGATGTTGCTCGACAACTATGACGTACTTTCTTTAATTCAAACAGTTTTCTTTTATACAATTATAGTTTTTAACTTTTATTGTTCAGAATGAACTATCAAATACTGTTTCAATTTAATATTATATTACGAAATTTTGTCTACAATGTTTTATAAATTATTCATTAATCTATTGTTTTACTGATTTTTTGAAAGTTCAACCAAATATCAAAGTTAAAATAAGAGAAACATATTAAACATAGACAATATATAAATTTATTTCAAATGATACATATTCAATTTTGAAAACGATTATAGAATTTAATCAAATATTACAATTTTTGTTTTCAGAGGTTCTTTGTTTTTTTTTATTAAAAAAAAACTTTTTGCAGCGTCTATTTTGAATTAAATCAATTGTTTGTACGAAGAACATTGTTTTAATAATAAATTTGAAACTTTTTCCATACCAGATTGATTTAAAAGTCGTTTCATTAGTTCAAACAACGAACCATCTGCGTTATATAATTCAATAGTTTTGAACATGTGGTCACATTTACGTGACTATTATTTACTTTTTGGTCAAAAGTCCATTAGTGCACCCGCTCGAAATACGTCATCGTGTATTTTATAAAAAAAAACAAAACAGTATTGAAAATTAAAAAAAGTCATGCTAGAATATTCACAAATAGCTATTCTTTTATAAACTAGCCAGACTTTTTCCAAGTTATTCACGATCTTTTCGAGATTAATTTATTGATTTTCCAGTAAATAATGTAATGTTTTTTAAGACAGATTTAAGAATAAAAAAGAACTTGTCCAAATTAATTAATTAATTAATCAACATTGTGTTTTATTTAATTTTTTACAATTTTATCTCACCCTAGTTTCAGAATATCACCATATAATGAACCATAAACGATACACACTTGTAATTTTATTTAAATTTTATATTATTTCATATAAATATCAAACCAATTTTTAAAAATAAATATCAATAACATTCGTATTTACTATTTTTTGCCTTGAACTGAAACATATTTTAATGTTGAGAGATTTTTACATCTCTACAGTGGAAGACTAAATATGTAATTGTTTTAGTATATTTTTAAGGTTAGTCAAAAAAATTCTCGTGCATTTTTATCAAAGAAAAAAATTCTCATCATTCTTGTCTAAAAATAATCGTTTTTCTATGCGTCTCATATGAATTATTTTAAAATGTAATCGCTTGTCGATTAAGCACACTTTTTAGCCGAAAAAATATTGTAAAGTTCAATTGCAGTATTGTACCAAAAATAATCGTTTTACAGCAAAATCGCTAGAGGAATTTTTAAAGCTGCATTTTACAGAACATGTTTACTTATAAATGGATATATTATTCTTTAAAATGAAAGCTTTGGAATTTTGTGATTAGATCTCGCCAATATATATATATATATATATATATATATATATATATATATATATATATATATATATACATATATAAAATAAAATGGCTCAGATGCTTCCAAATTCACCAGCCATGTGCTAGTAGGTTAAAAATAATACAAGCGACAAGAATGCAAAAAACAAAATCAACCGAAAATGTATAAGCAGAGGAAAGTAGTATTTCCAGTATCAGGCAACCCTGTTCCGTTGTAGAAGGTTTACGGGTGCAGCAGACTGCAACGGACAGTAACTAGTTATGAAGATTCGAAACGATGTGCGAGCGCATCGCGCCGACATCATGAAAACATCGTCGGGCTCGACTGCAGTATTGTGGAAGCGGAATTCGTCCCCCGTTCGCGCCGCCACATACAGAGCGCTGCGAAATGCACATGGGATAGGGGCACGAAACACAATTATAGTATGATGGCATGCGGCCAAACGTCTGGCTCGAACGATACTGTCAACCCATTCACGGCGAAACTGCAAAAAGTTTTAGATAAACTGCGACGGCCGCGTTCGTCATGTGACGCAGTAAAGACATGACGAGCGAGTAAACAAGCAGATAACTTAATCAAGTGCCGGATACGAGACGAACGGGGTCTTAATGGATGCACATATTTTCTTGGGACATTTTTTTGTTATTTAAACGGGCGAGCTTTTCCTGAACTCGTTTAAAACGCGACACTTGCTCTGAATAACTTTTATTGCCAAACGTATCGTTCGTATTTTTTATAACTCGAAGAAGAACATTTCACAATACAGTTCCGACACGTGACCGGAAATCTACACGTCTATTCCACATTAACTTTCTTTCAACATATCAAATATCTAATGATGCACTAAGTGTTCAATGCGTTTATAAAAGAAGAACCTCTGGCCTCACATACAGAAAAACTTATTTATCTGTACCTTGACGTTCTAAAATTCGATAGCATCGTCATTAAAACGCGCATAAGTAACGATCAAAGATAATTTATTTAACATTTTTGACCAGGGTTTATTTTTTAGTTAGTGGGATGAAAAAGAAATAATCTGTAAAAACGAATATAGCTACAGTGTTAGAACTGTATTAAGAGCTCCCTTTCTCTAGCTTTTAATCTCAGTATCAAAGATAATGACACAATCATATTACAAAACTGATACTTAAAATATTTAGATTTCGAATAAGTAATGAAAATCTGAGAAATAATTAACGAGCTCAACTTAAAAACAACAATTTAAGAAGATATAAACGAACTAAAATTTAATGAGTTTGAAACGAAAACCTTAAAGAATTATTGAAAGTATTTCGGATTAAATACACAGTAAGTATATTTATATTACTTAGTGTGTATTTAATCCGAAATACTTTCATTAATTCCTTAAGGTGAACTTAATTCAAAATTTTTTTTTCATATTTCCTGTAGCAAAAAATTAAATCTTTTTATAAAATGATAATATACTGTTTTTTTTTTCATTAATTTTGTATCGAGAACATAAAATCTCAGTCCTGAAAAAAGTGCAATAGGATTATTATTATTCGACCAATTAAGAGTAATTTTTGGCAACAAGTGTACTGATTGGATATCGACAGTAAGTTGGAAGAGTGGCCACAGCTGCAGTATTTTTAACATCGGCTTGAGAGAGAGTGACAGTATAACAATATATACCGTATATCTCTGCACGTTGTGTCTCTTTTTAATACTACATTTTTTCCTATTGAAAGAAGCATATAAGATCTTAGCATTCTTAGTAGTTTATTGTTATCTAAATTGTTATATGTGTACAGGGAGAAGAGCATATAAATATAAACAAAGTATATGTAAAAATGTATGTAGAATTTATTCGATAAATGTATACTAAATTGAACTATAAAGAAAGAGAGAGATAGAGAGAAAGAACATGAAAGTGAGATTAAAATTACAAAACCGAGTAAATAACGAAATAAATCTTCGTCGACCGTTAAAAAAAGCATTATCCTCAGAGCAACTCCTTACGCACAGATAGTCTAAGCACGGTATTACCAACTAATATTACGATCAATAAATCGAAAGAGCTACTTAAACTGACATAAAACTTAATGGAGCAGTGCTCCATCACTTCGAAATAAAATTTAATCTGATAAGTTTTTTGATAAGCTTTCGTTGTCCCACGTTTCGATTGCATACGAGCCGTATGTTTGCATCGGAAGAGATGAGGAGTGTAAGCGACGAAGACGATCTCTCGTTCGTACATTTACAATTGATCTGTCAAACTGCCAATAGACGACTATTTGCGACGCTGTCCCGCAAAATGAACGGCAGTTTTATTACTACGCGATGGTTTTATTATATCTTCCGTAACAATTGACTTTTTCACTGTTTAATAAATAATACAATAACAATAAACGCGAAACTGAATGTACGATCGATCATACAGTGCTGTTTCAGAGAACAACTGTTAGTGAACACGGTCGTCTCGGTTCATTTCGTATAAAAATACAAGTGTATGAAATGCTTGGTTGGAAAATGTTCGAAGTACATGAGAGAGATAAAAAAGTGTTAACTCTGTTGTGGAAGAATGAAAAAAATGGTACGGTTACGATAAGATCTATCATAAAATTAAATTTATTTATGAAATGATAATCTATTGTTTTTCTTCACCATTAATCTAGCACCCAGAACATAAAAGCATACTCTTGAAAAAGGTGTAATCAGATTATTATTCTTCGACCAATAAAGAGCATTTTTTGGCAACCAGTGTACTGATTCGATTTGGACAAACGGCAGAGTGGCCACATCTGCAATATTTTTAACATTCATAGGCTGTTAGCTTTGAAAAAAAAAAACATGAATTATCGATTTCATTCAGTGCACGGTTCGATTACTCCTCGACTATAAACATTTTTATCATTCTTAAATCCAGCTTGAATCATATCGTTCGTTCTAATTTCATTACTTCAATCTACTTTAAAATTTGCACAGTTGATTGCAAACAGTCAAGTATAATTCATTCTGTTTCGAATCAGAGCTCTTAAACAATACTCTTGTATCACAAATGATTTTTTTTTCACCGCGAAAGCTCCAAAATCGTACACAAGAAATGATAATATTTTAACAACTGTTCCTGTAATTCAACTCCAACAAATCTATTGTTTAATCAACACTACGACTTAAATATACAAAAATGCGTCATTTAAATAATTGATAAATCTAAAAAGAATAAATTCGAATGAAACTTAATTTTTAATAACATTTTCTAGAGATAAACTCTGAAAATAATTTTAATAAATTAATTATTTGTTCGGCCCACGAACGAAAGAAAATTGTTCTGCTCAAAGATGGTCAATCAATTATTATTAATCATTTTCAGTTGTGAAATTTATCGAACGATCCAGTTGGAACCAATCTATGAAATGTAATTATTTTTTTTATTTTAAGATTGTAATTCAATATTAAGTCAGTATTGAAATCAAAGCGCTTATAAAATCGATTAATATTTAGTAGAAATTGTAATATAAACTGATATATTAATAGTTTCGATTAGTTAAGGATGAATATAAATAACAAATTTTCAAAATACTAAACGTAATAAAAAATCACTCCTGAAAGATGTGGTTCGATTTTAATCATGTGTATTAACATTTTAATAACTTTAAACGCGATACAAAACGGACAAAAGGGTTAAATAAGCGTACTTGTTTCCAATATTGTTATTAAACGTTATATCAACATGCATTTGAGTATTTGTTATATTTTAAATACTTCTCTCATTATCACCGGAAAGAATACGAATAGTTTTCATAACCGAACAAACTATCCCATTGTGTTTTATTATTCGAAAACAAGCGAAGATAATTAACTGCTATCCGCAATTAACAAAACGCTATGAAACTTTTCATAGCATAATGGCTCCGAGCACGACTACATGTACATTAATTTCGAATTTATTAATTCATCCCCTGTATAATGTCTCTATACGTACATGAACGCTATTGTTATTATTCGCCGTTCGCGGAATTTCTTCGGAGAGAGAGACGTCGTCGGAGCGCACACGTCCATCCTGACAATGTCTCTGTCGCACGAACGTCTGCGCGGATTCTTACGAGGGCAGAAATCATCTTACACAGTCGACATTCATGAAAATTCTCCATATTCTGCACGGAACGAACGAACGAATGAATTGTAAATGTAATAATTAGAAAGCAATGAAATTCTGATTTTAACAAACTGAGGAACGAGTCAATGTATTCACACCATTCACAGGAGCACTGCTGTAATTTCAATGAATTATAATAGTGATTTGCAACGGGGAAGTTGGTAGCAACATTTCAGCAAGCGACGAACTTTGAAAATGGCACGTTCTGTTGATACTGTTAACACAATTAACTGTGCGGTGATTTATAATGATCATAAAAATGCACACATAATTAATACATATATATATATATATATATATATATATATATATATATATATATATATATTTAATTTTCGATTTTCTATATTCAATTAAATACAATTTTCTACTCTATTCAAACGTTTGTTTTTCTAATAAATAGCAGCGAGTCTTAAAATAAATTTATTGAATTACAGATTTATAAACTGGTTGCAGTAGCCATTTTTACGGTAGTTTTCATAAATCTCTCTATAATTAAAAAATGTGTCCCGCCGCTATACGTGCATCTCATTCCTTCTCTGACTGGTTGACATCAGTCACATGCATGTGTACCTCTCTCACGGTGTACAACGAAAGAGCGTATACGATTTCAGTGCAAAACTTATAAGAAATTTATTCAAAATATTGTATTCACTGAAGCTTTAGAGTGAAAAAATTGTTACGTTAATTGTTATGTTAATTTTTATAAACTTTTCCAATAAAAATTTTACGACTTACGGGGAACGTTTATGTGTTTGAATATTTATATTACGTGGAATATATATTTTTGTTGAATATTTAAATAGTTATCAATAAATTACATGAGATATTCCATGGATCATTGTGCATAGGGTAGATATTTTATCAAAGGTTAATTGTAACAGTACAGTTCTGATAATAAATTCACGAATGAATTCTTTTTCAGTCCACGAACCATAAAAGATTTTCTAAGTAAAAAATGGTCAAAAAATCATTGATCATTGTTTATACACGTTTAAAAGTCGATGCCATCATCTTCAGAACGCCGAGGTATAGAAAAATCTTACATATAAAAATATAGACTCTGAATTTAATATATGAATACAAGTATCAAAGAAGAACCAATTGTAATTTTTTGATTCGGCAATACTTTTAATGTCATAATCCGTCTACGTACAAAATAAGAATTTAAAATAAAATTTGAAATACATATCCAAGGAAACGAGGAATGTTAAAAGAGACGTTTTTCATTCATTACGTTTTTAAAAATAAATATTTAATTTGAATATTATTTACGCTGCATATCTAAATCTATCTCGAGTGTTTCATAAACAAATCTGTTTTTATTTACGGAGCAAATGTATATTTATTCAAGAAATGTATCTGCAGTGCCTAAAACGGAAATGTAATATATACATTCTAAGTATACACAAACAATCGAATAAAATAATAATGACATTATATCGTTTCTACTCGAAGAAAAAATATATAAACACACACACGCACACGTCCGTATTCCGAATAATAATAACGGCTAATTGTATTGAACCGTACAGCAGCCCATGGCTGGCAATAAAATTTGACAATGTTGATCGTGGCTTTATGTAACGGCAAGACCAGAGAGTTCTCTTCATGACGATATTCAGCGATTCGAAGCGGTCTAATTGTTAATTGAGTTTATATCGAATCAATTTAATTAGAATTCAAAATGCGAAGTGTAAGTTAAATAAAGTTTTCGATGAATTATTCAAAATGGATGATTGGTATTGTTCGGAGAAAAGTCTTTGTGATGTGGCCTGTAGGACCATTGTTATTAGCTATTGAAATTGTATAGAACGTATCGGGTCGTAGATTACGGATATTGTTTTGAGGTAAAAACGACGGTTTTAACGATTTTTCGAGGCAACAATGTGAGTTTCACGAAATTTTGTACGGCTTTCATAGTCAAGTGAACGCGTTGTGAAACGGATTCGAGAAATTTCAAACGGAGCTAAAGAAATAAATAATAAATATATAAACAGAGATACGAGAGAGAAATCGATTTTAAAGCGACCAGGACTGTTACACATTTCTTATTTAAAATTTAAAGTGTGCATATCAGATGATTTTATATAAAAATATACATTGTGGACCAAAATTATTTCTTCAGTTTCTTACAGTGCAATTCTAACACGGTGGCTAAGTTCACTTTCACACATGAATTATTTTCTCAGTTCACAAACCACAAAAAGTATCTAATAAAAAATGAATAAATCACTACGGATCGCCTTTGATTGTTGCTTATGCGCGTTTCGATCAGAATTCCATCAACTTTCTTCAGATTTTCTGTAAAATCTATCCATTGATTTAAATTACAGTAGAACAATCGACGACTTTTATATTTTATGTATAACTATAAACATTCAAATGGAATTACAACATTTTTTTTTCATCGGCATATATGGATTAATTCTATCATAAGTTCTACATTTCAATGAATCAACTATTCACCATCAAATAAAAAAATTGATCGCGCCCTTGTTCAAAACCTGTAAATACGAACCATCGGAATCGTATAGAAAGAGATGGAATTTTAATACACATTCGTTTGTGGCAGCTTTTTCGGTCAGTATTGTTCCGAGTGTTGAAAATTATTGTTCCTCTTAGCTACAACACTGAACACCGGCTTTAACGTATTGTACGTTAAATTGGAAAGACGATAAGAGAATAAACATGAAGGAATTTTAATTAAACGAACACAAAAACAACATTAATTCAGTCGATCAAACTTCTCTCTAAGATTATTAGGGTAAACACACTGAATGTAGTTTAATAACTTCGTTTTTAATTGGTGGATGGAAACGGAGTTTGTGAATAAATTTCGGTTTATTTATCATAATTTTTCAGTTGTGTTAATTTTTTCATTTTTATTATTATTATTATGTTAACAGTACATCTAATTATTTATGGCAGCATTTAAATAATAGTTTGTTTTTTTAAATATAAAAAAATTAACAAAAACATAACCCTTTCAACCTTTCGTAAACGTGTACATCACATAAATTATAATTTTTAAAGAATTGTTGTACATATTTTACAACTATGATCCAACGTACACTTTTACAAACTTCTCTTTAAAGTAATATATGCAGTCATGTTTATGAGAACATTGTAATTAAATTTTACAGCGCTATTTTTCTGTAACTTTATCTGCATTTAAAAAAAACTGTACAATCATAAACATCTGGCAAATAAAGATGATCTAAATTTGAAATTATGAGGAAAACAAATGTATGCTTATTATATATTCTCTAACTCCGGATCTAATATATTTACATAACTGCCGATCTAATATAATTACTTTCTGACTGAAAATATTTACAGATTCTATATTTAGTAAGTTCCTGTAAATTAGTGCCTTCCAAATCTTCCTCTTAGTCAATATCTCAACCATACGCAATTAAAATAAAGGATAGTAAATTAATCATGCATATTCCAAAAAAAAATCATCATCATCTTTTGAGGATCATCTTTTAATGAAATAATTTTAAAATTCGTATAAAAATTTTCCTGCATCATTTTAATACATATTTTCATTCTTTGATAGGTCCATATGCTCAAATTTAATATTAAAAAAAATGTAATGATTAGTAAAAGAGGCACACCCTACCAAACGTGTTTCATAATAAATAGCAGTCAGAAAAAGTAACATGCAGAACCCTCTAGTGGCTGTATACTAACACAGTCTATTATATATCTTTATACATTAATACAAACATATATGTATATACATATATATATATATAAATATATGTATGTGTATGTATGAATATACTATTTCAACAAGCAATCAATAAGGAATACATTCTAAAATCAATAGTGACGTGAAGAGTAGAAACAAACCTACTGAGCGTATCTACTTAACACACAGCGTTGATAATATACAGTCTAGACTCACTCCATCCGAAAGTCAGTTATGCTTTCAGACAAAAGATGACAGATAAGAATTTATATATTAATGTATATTAGCAAGGATTATTTTTGTAAAAACATACAATTTGTATCACAAATGATTTATTTATATATTAAAAATTATAATACCGATTTAATTTCATAACTAAACATTATCAACATATCGAAAATTATTTATGCTATATAAGGTTCGAATATTAGACAAACTGACATGTAAATCTATTTGTTCATTAATTTGTATTCATTTTGCATCAACCGCCATTTAAAGTTTTATTTAGTTTAAAAATATACGTGACAACGAAGAGGATTCTAACGATTTTTATGAATTAATTGACAAAGAAAGTAAAGTGATTACCAATGATTATATTTTTTAAAAAAATAAATTGTGGAATAAAAAAATAGGTAATAAAATGTTTAAATATTGGATAAACAGCAGTTTAGCAATTTAATTGAAACGATAGTTATATCAAATCGTTTTTAGTAAAAAAAAATATAGCAATAAAATTGAAAAAAAGCATCTAAAGAAATATACCGATTATTTTCTTTTATTTTCGCGTTTAGATTTTCTTTTTTCAACAATGATCGAGTGAAACCTTCTTTTTAGAATTCTCGATTCACTAATGTTAATACAAATGCTTACTAGTCATAGAAAATATTGCAAGAATACACTTGTTGGCACTTATATTTAATGAAAGTCATAAAAATTGTAGCTTCTTGAAAAATAAAAACACTTTTAATGTAATTATTTCAAATTATGTTCTATATTTTACATATAAACCAATCAAATGATTCATCGATGTTTAAGAGAAATTTCCTATTTCTAACGGATGATAGAATACTTTTTGAGTGAAAGCGTTGTCAATCTTTAAAGAAACTACTAGTATTACAGAGGAAATTGTCTGTACCAATTTTCCTTTTAGTCACCTCTTTCAACAGGCAGGAAAACCGTAAAAGTATTCTGACTCCCTCCCACAGGGTAAATATATGTATATTACATATATGTTCATATATGTGTGTGGATGTATACATAAAAAATTATATTTGAAGTGAGTGACTTAAACAAATCAATCGCCATAAATCTCACGGTTTGGAAACGAATTAACCAAATTTGTGGACGAACGCCTATTAAAAAAAAAACCGAAGGCATTTGTGACCGATTAAAATGATTTGATATCGCGTCTGTTCGTGTTCTAATTAACGTCGAATGTTACGAGGCCCGTTATTATGGAAAAAAAATCGTCGGACGTATCTAGTTCCGGAATGCGGCTGGTAACACGCCACACCAAGGAAACGTGTACATCGTTTGCTGCCATAATCCGTCGAGAATTATGGGCTTAGAGCGGTAATGCTCGCAGGATTATGTAATGAAATATCGGAGGCTGACAGTGGTTTTGCTACGGTACGTAGCAGTTCGTAGAGCAAGAGATATCAACGCTCCGACGAAAGCGGCGATGAATTAAATGTGCAGCACTCAATCTCGTGTCTGACGTGACGTGGTAAAAATACGCCCATGTTGTATATTACGCACGGGGTTCTAAGTGATTAGTGCTGGATGTTGTACAATGTAAAGGAATAAATCTTTATCTCGTGAAAATTTCACGAGGAAAAACTAAAAGGATTTATTTCTCGGATTTTTAGTACAGAATCTTCGCACAGATCGTCCTTTAATTACATTTAGGGAAAAGACGACTAAAGACAATTAGAATATATAGTTCTAAATATATAAATAAATTACAATCTTTTTTTTAAAAAAAAGAATACAGTAATCATAATCGATGACCGTTAATTAATGATTTAATAAAAGTATGGTAGATTTTATATAATGAATCTCTGATGAAATACTGAGAATACCAAGTACACCTTAAAATTCCCAGTTGGATGCTTTATTGTTCTTCCTTTATAACATTTTAAAACTTCTGCATTCTAGGTCGTTGAGTAATATGAAAAGTCGACAGAAATACACCATTACCATTATATATATATATATATATATATATATATATATATATATATATATATATATATATATATATATAAATGAATAATTGTTTGTTTTTAAATATTAATATTTTATAAAATCCAAAATTCTAACTTTTACGAGTTTAACAAAACGTAGTCACTCCCAACTCATGATACAACTAGCCAATGTTACATTTTAATAAAATTACGTCCCTTATATATGAATATTGATTAAAAATAAATCTATTTTTGTACGCTTATCATCTTAGCTTACAACCACAAAAAAAAAATAAAAATTTTAAAAAATGAATACACAACAACGAAAAAGAACACATTCAGAGAAACACGTGTACAAAATTCATGCACAGCTCAAACGATACAGTTTTTGAAATTTTGAAAATTAACACAACAAAACATTTAAAAAAAAATGTTTGATATTTTATAGAACCCGTTCCCGTTTTAAGAAGATCAGCAAATCGCTTTGGCATTGTTTCTACAAATTCGTAAATGTACTCCGGGGAAATCTTGTTCGATTCCATCAACAAGGCTTCATTTGAAATATGTTGATGTTGTATTTCCTTTTATCTCTTTTTCCTAAGATGTTAAATTTACTAGAAGTAGTTTTATTTTCAAGCAATAGCTTTGAAATTTGTAATTTTGTTAAAAGATAGCATAGAATATGTATACCATTTAAAGCTATGAGTGACTATATAATAAATAATATAAGTATTTATTTAAAAAAAAAATTGATTTTGATAAAATTTTAATTGTTTACGTACAGCTGTTTCATCGATGAATTTATAACTATGAGCTGAATGATTTAGGTACACTTTTTACAAAAAAATATAATTTTGTAAAGTAATAATTACTACAAATAAAATCAGTAATTGATAATACATTGTTGCTTGGTTAGTGTATTTTATATAATTATTTAATTCATTTCGTCTTATCAGCGTTTTTATTTTAAGATTGGTCTGTTATTTCGATACAACAGAATATTTATTTTATCTTTATACATTCTTTTATATCTCTAACATTAAAGTATTTCGGCAGTTCTGTAATAATTATCTATAAATTATGAATCCACTATCCGTACAGTAAAAAATTAATGTATTTTATTATCAGTATATATATATATATATATATATATATATATATATATATATAAATTCTAAGTAAAAATACTTATTGTATACTAAGATAAAATTGATTTTCAACTAACTTTTTTACTTATTATTAAGTAGTTAAGTAATAATAAACAAGATTAAAATACTAACTAGTCGAACAAGTTAGTCAGTCTAAAATATAAAAATAAACTGCGTACGTACACTCAAAGATAACATAAAAAAATTACTGCGTTCATTTGTGATATGTCTGAAGATTGGAATTTTATTCCGTGCGGAGTCATTTACGTATTTGTAAAAGTCCGTTTTGTGTTGTTTTCATATTTTGATTGTGATAATGCTGTCGACGCAATTATATCTATATATATATATATATATATATATATATATATATTATCACCTATTTATATAATAATAGTATATTTTATTTACATGTATAAAAAAAATAAAGTACGTGCCATCTATAAAAAAAAGTAGATATCCTTCGTGTTCGCATTATGTAGATATTTATCATGTAGGTCAATTCTATCGAGGTCAGCCGGGAGGTGAAACATTTCATTTTAATAATTTGATCTGCACTTTCTGTAATCGTACACATGTTAATATATTCAATATGTTGAAGAAAAATCATACTTGTTGAAGAAAGGAGTTTGTGTGAAATATGACAATTTCTATTTGTATTGATACGAACGTATATGCACACATACATACATACACACACACACACATATACATATATATATATATACACGTATGTGTATGTGTATTCATGCTTATATAACAGGAATGACAGGTGATTTTTTCAATAATTTATTTCCCAAAAATGCATTTTTTTACAGTACTGTCAATATATTTGTGAAATTATATGACGAGATAAAATGGAGAGATAATATTAAATGCAAATCATGCAATGTCTAGGTTTAAACCAAATGTAGTAACCAAATATCATAATCCAAATATAGAATAACATTCAAAATGTAAATAGCAATCGTAACTAGAGGGAGTACAGGACCGGTTTGTGTTAATGTGTGGGGGCAATGCCTATGCTCTTGGATTCCAATGACCGCATTTATTTTAATATATATATATATATATATATATATATATATATATATATATATATATATATATATATATATATATATATATACATAAATTCGGCCAACAAACCTTTTTTTCGGCCAACAAACCACAAAAGCAATTTCTGTTTAAAAATGTTCAATAAGTAATTACTGATTGTTGAAAATGAATTGACAATCATTCAGTGAAACCAATGAAACCAATCATTAGATTCATTGAGTTGGTCTATTTTTTTAATTTTCTCCCTTATTAATACTAATATTCTCTTGATTAGAATTTCTAAGATTTGTGACAAAAAATAGACGTTTCTACAGCGATGCCAATATCTACAGACAGCTAAGATACAGAAAAGTCTACAACAATCAAAAACAAATTCTTTTTTGCCCCACAAATTACATTAAACTTTATTTCCAATCAAAAAGATTATACGCGTCGTCCATTAACAGTTTTCTGTTCAGTTTTTTCCCCTTATAAAAGATCACTATTGCTAGATGTAATTAGAAAAAAATCAGTTTCGCAAAGGGAATTCTTTTTTCATCTTACAAACTACTATGTTTGTAAGATGAAAAAAGAATTCACTATAATTTAACTGAAAAACTTCTTTCCAGTTAAAATTATTCATTAAATTATTATTGATTTCCTTTTTTGTACTTTGGTCCTCTGACAATGATTTCGTTGCCGTCAACGTTAAAAAACTTTTGTAGGATGCGTATGGGGTGAAAAAATAATTAATTTGTGAAAGTAAATTTATCCACATTGTCTGAACTGTTTCGCGAATAAAAAAATATTTACTAGTTATTTATTAAACATTTTTGACGAGAAAAAATATTTGTAGTTTGTGGAGTGAAAAAAAGAATGAATTTTTGAAAGTGAATTCAACGACTGGGTCAAACGAAATTTCATAGATTTTAAAAATCGATGATTTGTATTTATACAAGTCGCAGAAGTTTTCCGTTTTGTGTATTAGATGTGTTAGGATAGACACGTATGTAATGAGGGCCAGTCCATTTTGATTTCAGTGTACGATTTTCGACCAGTTAACTGATTTATTGTATCGTAAGTAATTTTTTTGTTAATCGAGGCTAAATATTTTCGAAGAAAAGCGCAACGTGCGTTTTTAACAATTGTATGTGCAACGAAAAGAAAATGTACTTTGTAACATAGTCTAGATATTTTTGATTACACAGCGATATTGTCGAAACACGAACGATGCTTACTTGAATATTTCAATGTGCAAACAGTGTGTGCGCGAGTGTACGATTTAAAAAATATTCCCGTCACCTCTAAACGTCTCCTATTTGTCCATCATTAGAATAATATTCACAGATTGATTTTAAAGGCGTTTGACCATCGTATAGATCAGAACCGAACGCCGCGACTGTACGCGTTCCGGTCATATCAGGTCAATGGACGTTCCGCGGCAGCGTTGGCCGTGGTGTGTGTCTAACTTTTACCAGCATTTCTCATTTTGTAGACGTGCACGGCTGCCGCCCGCCTACCTACACAACCAACAATACTTATTGATTCATCGTTCGGCCGCTAGGAGCACTCGACTCGAGTTGTGCAGCGGACATTTTCTCGTGACGTAATTAGTTACACGTTGGAGTTTGGTGCGTTAGTGTCGGTGGAAATATTTTTTCGGCGTTATCCCGTCGGGGAATGTGTTTTCGACGCACCCCTCATCGTAACTGAACGTTGTACGGCACCCATTTTCCGAACTAAAACGCACGGACGCGACGTATTGTGAATTGTGTGCTGTTTCGTCGATTTATCTGTCAGTGCATCTCTCATATGTTCGGCTAATGACACACCACAGACTTGTATAGAACACGATGACAGTGCCTACTGATATGAGCATGATGGATTTCCTATTTCAAAGGAATGAAAATTACAAGACGGACGACAGAGATTTCAGCATTAAAAATGAAATCATGGACATTGATATCCCAGATCTAATGCATCCGTCTGATAACGCTGACGATAGTTTTCTTGTAAGTCTGCTTACGTGTATTTTTTTCACCGGTCGGATGCAACACAAGGCAATATCATGACATATTCATACATACACACACACATGTACATATATATATATATATATATATATATATATATATATATATATATAAACATATGTACATATACACAACGTTATTCACATATAAAATACTGGCACTCTTCCACAAAGAACCTACAATTGGCAAATATACCTTATTAAAAATATGAACATTCAAAAACAACACGCATAAAGTCTACACAATGTGTATAACGTATTCGAATTTGTTTTGTTAAGCAAATTCAAGTCTAGAATACCCCGGATTCCTTCGTACGAACATTCAAAGGACAGAATTTGCTTGAAAAAAGACAGCCTTGATCTCCACATATCAACACACTAGTTTACACAGATTAATGATAATCTAGGTAAAATACGCCAATATTTTGACCTTATTATCATTAAATGGTTTATCATTTTTCAACAGTTTTACATGTTTGTATTATTTTAAAAATGTATAAATTTTAACGACCACGTGTTTACAGCAATACATTGTTACCGCGTGTTGCATCACTTTTATTCGGTGAAAAAACATTTTAATACGCATGAAAATATTGTTATTAAGTACTGAATCAATTCTGTACACATTTTTATCTATTTCATCCGAAACTTGTTGTAAAATCAATGTACCATATGTTTCTGCACGTGGTTTCAGAATATCGCACCGAAGCCTATAAACATGGTGCAAGAGAAATGAATGCAAGTAAATTGTTCGTTCCAGTATAACTCGAAAATAATAATAATAAAAATTGTAAAATAAATCAGCTAATTAATTTTAATACACATAATTAATAATGTAAAACGGAACTAAATGTATAAATATTGTAACTAAAACGAGTTAAATAAAAATATTAAAATGTAAAAATATGTAAATTAAAATAATTATTCATAATTGTACGAATTTGAGTCATGAAATTTAAAATAAAAAATTAATTTCTGTAAAATGTTATAAAACATTCATATAAATTGTATTGGAATTAAATGATTTTAAAACAAATGACGCAATCTTATTTTTTATTGTAAAAAAAGTAAAACGTTTATTTTAATATAATTGTTATTTTTTTTGTGATATTTGTTTTTAAGACGGACATGTATTTTTGTCTTACAGGTTTTTTTAATCATCATATTTGAAAATATAAATTTCACGTAGGTATAACTAATAATTTTATTTTTGCATATAATTCATAATAAAAGTCAAAAATAAACATTTCTAATAAATATAATATTTCTTTTAAAAATCAAGTCCAGTGAAATGAATTATAAAAACATGATCTAGATATAAATAATATACATTAAAAAGGAACATTTAAAAAAATATATTTAACATAAATGTAGCTAAAAGTAAATAACACAAATTATCGAAGATTTTTTTACAAAAAATTAATATCCGTTTCACAATAATTAATTTTAAAGCATTTTTCCTGCATTTCTTTTATTTTTTTATCCGAATAATTACGCTGTGTAAATTTTCTTAAAATTGAAATATAATTCGATCTCAAGCATAATTCACTCAATAATAATTTATACTCATAGGTTTGCCTTTGAAATCAATCAAAATGTAACAGTATTTTTAAATTAAATATGGTATATTTTAAAAAAGTTATTTACAATCTTATATTTTCCTTATAAGTAATTATGTCTTACACAAGGCAAAACTGATAAGATATCGTACACCACTAAAAAAATTTAATTACTCACGTATGTACTCATTTGTTATCCATAATTATTCACTTTAACAAAATAATATAATTACATGAAATTTATTGATATTCCATTCAGAATTACTACATATATATATATATATATATATATATATATATATATATATATATATATATGTGTGTGTGTGTGTGTATATATATATATATCATACTCATAAAAACGTGTCATAAGTCAAAAGAAAAACAAAAACAAAGAGACGAAAAAACCAAAAGAACATTTTGTGTGATTTGAAACTCAATTGTAACATTTGAACATTTACATAAATTTTTTACAGGTGAAATACATGCACTTGCATGAAAACAGTTCAGCTTGACTGTATTTAATAAAAAGTAGAAAAATGTTTTTTTTTAACAACAGTTTCCTGTGTGGTATGCGATATAATCATCCACATGAATCTAGAGAGAAAACTATGAATGAATAGCTGATTTAAAAGTGTTAGAAAATAAAATGAAATTATGTAGGAAAGAGACAGACTAAATCGTTAAAATCAAAAAAACATTTTCAAACGGAAGTCCATTTTCAAAGGCTGAAGATTTTTATGACACAATGTTCAATTCATAGCCGACTATTGAATAAAGAACTTGCATGAAGTCATTCAAATTAAACGCTATTGTATATTTATAGAGAAAATTTTGAATACAAAAACAAAACGTATTAACTTTAGAAATTTATTTCTATTTTTAGTATAAATTGGTATTTAAGTAAGAGTTGTACAAAACATTTTTTTTATGTTTATGTATTTCACTGATTTCTATGAATTATTTTACGTATTACATACCCACTGTTTAAAATTTAAAACTTATTTATTATTTATTAAACAATCGACAAGACGTTGCCATGTATGATTGGCATACAACTATACGTACGTACATATATATATATATATATATATATATATATATATATATATATATATATATTTGTGTATGTACTGGTAACCACGTGTTTCGTAGCCACGTATTATAATTGTTTAATAATAAATAATGTTTAAAATAATCCGTAAATAATGTCGTATTCGTTTACTTATAATTTGAATACTAATTTTTCCAATTTAATCAGAAAATATTATGCAAGAGGATTAAAGAAAAAATTACGAAAATTTTTGTAGTAAAATAACTTACTTTAATATCAGAAAAAAAACGTACCTCACTTTTAGAAACTTAAACTATACAGATATACAACAAAAGATACATTGACACATTATATACATATATATATATATATATATATATATATATATATATATATATATATATATATATATATATATACATATAGTAATATAATATATATATAATATACATATAAATATAGTATATATAATATACATATAGTATTATCTATAATCATTAAAAATCAAATTTCGAATAAGAAACACTGATGGAATTCGAAAATGTACATACATTTAAAAACAGTGATGTTTAATGAAAATATTTCTTAACTTAAAAGTGATATGTGTCTAGTCTTTCGAATATAATATTCGACTTTTTAAAACCTTACATATTTTCTGTATAAATCATTATTGTTGAAGAATTTTTATGAATGTGTACTAAAATAGAATGATTTTATTTAAAGCGACGAGGTTTCTATAAATTACATTTATTTTTTCTCTAACTTAGAAATTCGAATTTAACTTTCTATAAATCACGAATTCTCTTGCTAACAGAAAATAAATAATGATGGTTACACAAACAGAAGACAATATATCTGTAGAATTGATCAAAAAGAGAAATTTCGTTATCTGAAATGGCTACAAAACTGTATCAAAAACTGTTAGTCATTCTATTAAAAACAAAACTAGGTTACTCTAGTCACAAATTCAACACAGCAGAGTGACAGAACATGTTGCGTAAATTGACAACAAAGATGTTTAGCATATATTCTATTTTAATTTCACTTTTATTATGTACGTGTTTGACATTAAGAAAGGTATCATTGTTATTAACCCAACAATAGTGGTTTGAGATTATTTCCTAGTTATTTTTTTTTATAAACAGATAACATTAATTTAGCTCCTGCACACATTTAATAAAATATGTAAGTCGTACCTCAGCTGTTTTATTTAAAGAATGATATTTATCTTATTTTACTACTCTCATTCTATTTCAGATAATTCTGTAGTTATTATTTTTAAACAAACTACATCAAATTAGACTTTTACACATTTATGTAAAAAAAGAATTAGCTATCTTTGCGATTGAAAAAAATTAAAATTACAATTACAATAATACCGTTTTCGTGTTATTCAAAACATTCTATTTAAATTAAAAAATATTTTACATGGAATGTTTTTTTTTTTGAAAAAAAAATACAAGTTTAAATTTATATTCATTCAATAGATATTATATTTAATAGAAATGGGTGTATAAAAAGTATTTTTTTAATTAGCATCGAACTGTATGAAGTAATAAAACGCCGTATCTATTGTTTTTTTTATATTAAATGCTGATAAATCATTTATAAATTAGTTAAAAATTAGATCTGAAATATTGGAAACTAAACTGTTTCTTATTTAATACAATGTGTACTGTTTATGATAAGTATAAACAGTTAAAACCGCACCCAGTACGCTGGTTATGACTAATGAAAGCCGCAGGAGGGACAGGCACGAAAAGTGAAACATGTTATAAAAACTAGACAAATCGTCAAAACAAATCAAAATACCAAATATATTTACAGTATCGTCCCAGTCAGTGACTAAATTCACTTACACGAATAAATTGTTTTTTTTCTTTATCCCAAAACTTTACATTTTTTTCTGATAAGAAATGTTCAGTAATTAGCCATTTTTTGTTTCATGAGATATACGATATGGCTGCTATAAAAATAACAATACATATTTTCTTTCACGCATGAATTTTTCATTCAACAACAAAAAGTTTTTCTAATCAAAAATGCGTGCTTTTATTAATCATTTTTGATTGTTGTTTAAGTCGATGTCTATAAAGATGCCATCATTTTCAGACCGATAAGGTACAGAAAATGATTTTTCTGTATCTTAACATATAGAAGATGAGAACATCACTATCTAAATGCACATAAATCAATTGTGTGACATTTTTGATCAGATTTTTTTTTAATTTGTGGTTGGATGAAAAATTCGTCGTGAAACCAAACAAACTATTGGGCATGTTACAATAAACCATTTTACTGTTTAGTTTGTTTATATTTTTGATTAAAAAACATGTCAGATGTACATCTTTCTTGAAAAGCAAACAATGAATTACATTTATTTCTTTTCATATCAAAACTGTTTCGCCAAATAAAACAAACATTTCATTAAAGTACTAAACAACCATCTTCGAAGATTGATACCGCCACCTCAATGCGCATAAGTAACAAGCATTAATGATTTATGGCTTATAGAATGAAAAAAGAATTCACTTGTGAAACTAAACAATCGTTTAGAATATTTCAATGTACCATTGTTTCTGAATTGTTTAAAATAATAGATTGTAAATTTATTATCAGGCGAAGAAAATAATATTTTGATAGATGGACAGATAGAATTTTTAAAACGTCCTTTTTGACCTTAGATATATTTTTTACACGTAAATGTAAGTAAGAATAATAGAACAGGATTTATACACAAGCAACCGGACACGTGCTGATTCATTAGTATTCATTAAATGCAATGAAATACCATTCAATCGATTTTTTGAAGACCTTTACATTATAATACTAAAATTATAACGTGTTACGTTCGATTTCATGAGCGTGACAAGTTTGGAAACCGTTGTTGTACAGGAATGAATCATAACTATAAACATAATACGAAATTTAATTGGAGATTATTTTCCTGTAATAAATTATATTCTAACGTAATATATGAATATACATTTTACTAATTTAATAAATTGACCGAATGGATCAGACTGATTTTATTACAAGTCTGACACTTTAAATTCCCTTTCATAAATATAAGTTGTTTTTTCAGGCCACAAAAATATGTTTTTCTCCTCAAAAGAGTTAAATAAATCATTATTAACCATTTCTTATTGTTGTTTATACACATTTCGATATCAGTCTGTACTTTGATGCTCTGAGGGTGAAAGCATCGCTATCTAAATGCAAATAAATAACAATAAAATTTATCAATTATAATTTATAAAAACGTATGGTTTGCGAAAAGAAAAGAATTGAAGAAAAACATTTCTTCGTGAAAGAATGATTAAAAGTGAGTGTTTGTTTTCTTTGAAAAACACGTACAGTGCTCGCTGTAACCGACTTCAAATGTGTATTTTTGTACGATTAATTCGTATAAAAAACATTTTTTTCTATTACATGCCGACATTTTACATTAATATTTCACAAAAATGAAACATCAATGTTTTAGAAATAACACACGTACATTGTTTAAGAAATGAAACACTAGTACTTTCGTTAATATTGACAAGTTTTATAAATATTTCATAAATTATACACTCATAAATTAAATGCATAATTAACACATATACAGTCGCCGTTAGTATAAACACTTAATGTATAATAAACATTCATATTAAACAATTACAAAATGTATTTGAAAAAGAAAGCATTTATTTATTAATGGTTTTTGTAATATCATTAATATAATATTTATAACTCATAATAAATAACAGATGTGTAATATATATATATATATATATATATATATATATATATATATATATAAATATATATATATTTATTTATTCACGTCTGCCTGTGTGTATAATGAATTCCTGCATGTACTATCCTCGTTAGATATTTTATGCTAATTGTGTACGTATAAAATGGCATAAAAATGAATATATTCAGTTTCACAAATGAATTCTTTTTTCACCACGCAAACCACAGAAATATTCTGATCAAGAATATTGAATAAATCATCATTGATTGTTGATCAGACATTTTTTTTTATTTTGTGAAGTGAAAAAATGAATTCACTTGCAGAGAAATGGATCAAAGTATCGAAAATATATTTAGAATTTTAGGACTTGATATTACAAATTTCGAAAATCAGTGATTTAAAATGTGTTCATTAAATTGATCCAATTAGTTTTGTTTTTTGAACAAAAGAAAATTAAAGAGTGAAGAAAAAGCACAAAAGCGTGAAATAAATTTGTATAGAGATTGATTAATTTTAAAAACACTAATAGTTTAATCGAATAAACCACATCGTTCGATATGTTTATTAATTGAATTGTAAGTAATATATTTATAAATCGTATCGATTAGGTTCTTATATTCAAATTAAATTAAATATCATTGAATATATTAGAAGACTAGTTGAATGTATTACAAAGTACAACTGAATTAGAGAAAGAATACATTGTGTTTTGATGAGCGGGATGGAGATTTGACATTACGTCGAAAGTCATATCTCGCTTTCTGTCTCAAGTTGTCAACTATATATATACAACATGTTGGATGCTACATTTGTTCAATTTTTTGTTTATAAAGATGTTTACATAGATGTTTTATTAAAAAAAGATGAAACAAAACTTAATAGTGAAAGTTTATAGGAGTCTCCTTTACAATTGTTTATTTATTTCCAACTTTATACACAGGGATAGACAAAACTTTTCACACATGAATTATTTTTTCACTCCACAAACCTGAATTATGATCTAAATACTCACAAGTAACAATCAACAATGTTCAATAATAATCTGAAGTTTTTTTTTACGGTTTGTGGGGTGAAAAAATTTCTTCGGTATTAATGAGAAACAAAAGTTCTTTGTTTGTTTTTAACAGCCGAATATTTTTTAAAACGTTTGTTTATTTTTTTTTCCAATAATCATTACTTAATCGATTTAAATCGATTCGTATCAACACACTAACTATACAAAAACATCAATAAAAACATACAAATAAATTCAGTTGTACAATAAAATACGTTTTGATTTAGTGCAGCGTGCAATATAATCAATAGTACCTTTTCATTATTTAGATGGAAGAAATGAAGGTGACCTCGTTTCATACATTTACTTATAAATCATTAGTAATAATCATAAAACGGTATTTACATGTCATGTCATGGAAAGTTTTGATATTCTATCTGCTTTTCGCCGTATCGAATAAGTTTATATCTTATAAATCGCATAAAGGTCGATATGTAAAAAAAGAACTATAGATAAGAAAATGTTTAAGATAAATAATAGTATCGTTATATAATGATATTGTACGCGCACGTATACAGTAATTGTTTTACGTGTGACTTCAGTTACATTTGAAAAATATTATTCTGTTATGAATAAAACAGGAATTTCAAAAAAAAAGGAAAATCAGAAAAAGGGATTAACATTTTCTGGAAACGATAGTTGTAAGAAAAATCACGAGTATGTGTTGCAAATAGATAACGAAATTAAATAAATATAATAAATTGAAACAATGAGTTTTTTTTTAGATTTCAATTAAAGATGTTATGATCTTGAAAGATAGATTGTTTTATATAAAATACAATATTCGTAAAAGGTATTCTCGATTTTGTTTCGATAATATAAAAGTAATGTGGAAAGTAGTAGTGGAGAACAGAAACTCAGACGATCTAAAATGGCGAAAGATTATCAGATTAACTCTTTTTCAATATCCAATCTACATTTCTTCGTTAATAACACACTGTACCATAATCTGTTAAAAACCTCTCCAACAAAATCCAAAAACGCCATACTATACACTACTTGTTTTAGTTTTTATTGGTTTCGGAAATTTTTTAATGCCAAAAAGATATACTTTCTTTAAATTTGGTAAAAATGCATTAAGTTAATAATTCATGTGAATAGTTTAGTAACATTTATAGGAAATAAATGAGCTTATAACTCGATTATAAGCTCGCAATTATAATTTTTGACACTGTGGCTAAATTCACTCCTCGTACACGAAAAAACAAAAAGATTAGCGTTCTGAGAATCATGGTATCGCCATCGAAATGCTCGCAAGTCTAATTAAAGTGGTTAATAATCAGTTATTGAACTTTTTGATTAATAGCATGCGAGAGTGAAAATCCATGTATAAAATCAAATAAGTAAACACAGACATATCTCAATTGATTAAACTGAAAGAAATAGGAAAAATGGTGTCTATAAAAATATTGAAACATTGCTTAATAAAATAAGTAAGGAATATTTGCCAAACTGATGGAATTTTGATTTTCAAATCAAATACTAAATTACAAGAGAGTGCTTTTCAAAATATCCTCAGAGTATCTAACGTAATTTCATTATAGTTAAAAGACTCGTACATTGATTCTATTATTGATATACTAAATTCCTGCGTGTACCTAAATAGATTTCAGAACTTGATAAAATATATAGGTTAACAACTGTACGTCTAATTCAGTAAGGAAATATTTCAATTTTTTTTAATATAATTGCCTGATAAAAAATAATCTCAATACAGATAAGATTGATGTGTTTATTTTCGATTTATCTATCATTTTAATCAGTCACTACTTGTATTTTTTATATCTGTTCTTATAAACAAAAACAGAAAAAACCGTGTTCATAATCAGAACCGTTCATACTTTTATAATGTTCTTAAACTTGTTTCAAATTTAGGTTATCAGAATAGTAGACGTATATCCGTTTTTTTATAATAATTCTATTACATAAAAACGACAAAGAACATTGTATATGTCGTGTTTTTTAAAACAATCAGAAAAAATAATTACGCCGAAATTTTATACCAGCTTTATAAGAAAAGTGACCTTCGAGATGTTTATTCCGATGCAGAAATATAAATAAACTATTACCTTATCACAATATACTCATTAAGGTCGCCCATTTTATCAAATACGTTTTCGAATAATCTAAATGACAAATTACAATGAATATCAAATGAATGTGTTTTAATTAACAACGAACGTTGTACCAGTTTTGATCAATGATCGATATGCGTGGATTTATTTAGTCTTATATTTTAAACAGACTGTTTAAATAAAAATAAAGGTAATTTAATCTTTTATGTAGTGATTCGTTTCGAGTCCCATAACAAAAAATTAAAATACTTTCTCGGCATGAAAGGACAGGCAATTGAAATTAAATCATTTATTAATCAGATATTAAAATCTACTGTATGTAGAGGTAAACTGAGAATTATGAACTCAGTTTATCAAAATGGTTGCCTTTAAGTACATTAAATTATATATATATATATATATATATATATATATATATATATATATATATATATATATATAAACATATTTACAATAGCAATATGTACGGTAGACGAAAATAAGTCTTAAATTTGAATACAAATCTTATATGTAAATAAACTGTAAAAACAAAGTTTTCGAAGAAAAAAAACTATACTAACAAAGAGTCTTATTTATTTATTTTACATGATTAAACTTGTACTATTGTCGTCATCGTAGAACAAAACTATTTACATAAATAAAAGGTAAATCGTTTATTACAAAGTGTTGTTGTAGACTATAGACAAAGTTCAAATTTGTTAAAGATCCACTTACATTACGAACGAGGTCATGGTACAGTCATTTATATTCTCATTTAACAGTCAGAAAGATATGGAATCGAATCCTAACAAAACAATACAGTCATTGATTTTTTAAAGAATAAAATTACACGATAATAACTGGACGTATCTGGTTGTTAATTACCATTTAATTGTAATTAAAGACAGTTGTATAATTGCGTATTTTTCAGAGAGATGTTTTAATTTTTTACACTTTTAACTTAATTATAAATTTAATATAATGTTTGAAGATTCATCAAGATTTGATAATCATTCAAAATATTTTATAACCATTGATAATAACATATTTATGTTAAAATGTGGTTGTTGGTAGTAGATTCAGTTACATATTTTGTATGACTACAACGATTTCAGTCTATAACGGAAAAAAAAAGTCCAGTTTGTTATAGGGAGATCGTGCTGTTATATATGTGTGTGTGTATATATATATATATATATATATATATATATATATATATATATATATATATAGAAAGAAGCACGTTAATTATAACATCAGTTTTGTCACAAAAAAGAAAAACATAAATTATTTTTCTCCTATAAATCCAAATATAATTTTAAAATAATGCTATAAAACAGTATTAAAAAAGTGTACAATCGAAAAGTTAATTTTTTATTAGATCTATTACGAAGAAAAAATAAGTATAAAAGCTCATCAGATATATCACTATTATAACTAACGAGAAAATAATAAATTATTTTCTACTTTAAATCCAAATGTCTATTCAAAATAACGCTATAAAGCAGTACTAAAAAAAGTTATGTATTTCATTAGACTGACAAAGAGGAAAAAATCTCATTATATTTTTGCTTTAAAGCCCAAATGCTAAATTAAAATAATTCTATAAATTAAAATAAAATGCTAAGGTGAAAAATTAATTTAATATTTTATTAGACTGGATAGAAGAAACAGTAAATTAAAAATCCAACAGTATGTATCGCCGTATAACGAAGAGAAGAACATAAATTATTTTTCTACTTCAAAGTCAGACGTCCGTTCGAAGTAATACTGTAAAATACTATTAAACAAAATTTACTAAGTCGAAAAATTAATTTAATATTTTATTGACATAAAAACTGTAATAAAAGTGAAGAATATTTTATGTGGGGGTGGAATAGCATAATGTTAACGTAGTTTTCCTAGAAAGACTGTAATACAAGTACACATGTCTTTTAAATAATTAATATTTACTCTACAAAGAAGCTACTAGAAACTTATTACATACACACATGTTTTTATTATATATATATATATATATATATATCTATATGTGTGTGTGTGTGTGTGTGTTATTTCCTGTTAATTAATGTAAAAGTTTATATTTCGTTATTATGCAATTATATCAGTTCCGAAATAGACATTTTAGTGAACTGATAATAGTAATATATTAAAACAAAAAAAAATACAAAACGCAGTAACGTTTTATCGCTTGTCTCGTCCGCCTACAACGAAAAAAGAAACATTAAACTAGTTTTTTTTTTATAAGTTATTCTTTGCCGTAGGTAACAACTTTCTAGAGCATGTTTTACTCGTTATTTATACGTCATGCTATTAAATCATGCGAAATTTCTCCGCTATATCTTCGGATAGAGCTACTTAAATGATCTTAATTGCTTGAACATCCATGTAATGCAATATCGTTAAAAGTGCTCTGTCTAAAATAGATTCTGTACAGACTTACATAGTTGTAATTACGAATTTTTAATTACGAAAATGTAAATTACAGATAGTTAGATTTTTTAAATTTTATTTCTGTTAACGTTTTTGAAAGTTCACAATTTATATTGAAAATTATATGCAATGAAGAGTTTGGAAAAGGTATTTGTTCGATAAAGATTTTTACAGGACAGTGATATAAATATTGTGTAACAATACAGTTCTGACACTGGCATAATTCACTTTCACGAATGAATTCTTTATTCGCCCCACATCTCAAAAAGAGTTCCTAATCAAAAATGATCAATAAATCATTATTGTTCATTTTTGATTTCTCATAATAATTATTATGACAAAGAATAACATTTGTTAGAACGAGAAAAAATATAAATTTTAGGACAGTTTTGTTATTTCAGACATTAAAGCCCATTGAGATGAATGTGGTAAATCATTATTTAATATCAGTTTTTGGTTTGGAGACTTGAAAGCCTCGACAATGCATATAAAAGGGTAAATAATTGAATGATAATAAAAAACAAAACTATCATAATTTTAATCCGGTGCACACTTTTAATTACTGGATATTTTCGAATCCTCTGCAAAAAAAAAATAACACAACGAAACGACCGAAAGATCTGTTTTAATAACAGTGTTCAATCCGAGCATGAGTTCGATCCGTCTATATAAACAAATACGTTCACAATTTGAAAGTTTCTGGTCTCGTTTTATAGTTTATGAGCACGATGTGCATTTTACAATGATGTCCATGAACCTGAGCGATAGTAGTTTGGTTAGTTTCGCAGTGCTCTTTTTCTGTTGCGAATTTCTCATCACGGATACGCCTTGAAGCGTGAATGATTGTACTGCTCGTATTTATTACATTGAATTAAATTCAGATTTTGAATTCGAATTAAATGCATTCACGCTATGTACTTTTCTAATTACTGACTACCGTTAATGAGTTTTTTTTAAATGTGTTTAATGTTTCAGTATCATAAATTTGTAAGTTTAGAATGTTAACGAAATTATTATTTTATAAATATATATTTTTACGTGCAATTAATTCATCAAGAACCTGTATGACGGCTTAGAAATGTTCAAATTAAATAATATATAAACAGGATCACACGTGCTGAATAAATAATAAATTAGTGCTATCGATAAAACAATCAGTATTTTCCAAAGAACATTTACAAGTATTATGTTGTTATTATTGAGATTGGAAATGAAATCATAACTAAACAGCACAAAAAATCCAAACTACAATTATTTCATGTCATCGTTTAAATTTTCCATATCATTTTTAATTGTAAACAATCCAATGAAGGAAAAAACACATACTTTTTTCTATTCCATAATCAATTATTTACGATTACATTCATTGTTTATTCACTTGAAGGTTAAAAATAAACTATATAACTTTTTTATAAAAGAACACATTACAGTTATTTTTCTAGAATTGATAGCTGCAAAGTTTCTTTTATTAAAATTTCTCGGAATTTGTTTAAACACAACAGAAAAATATGCCATCAATGTGATTTTCAACGTACAAACATGTGAGTGTGTGCATGTTTTCATTAACGAAATTATTTCTATTAATACATTCCTATAATTTGTTCATATCTGTTGTTTTAATGACCGTTTGTAACGTAAGCAGCATTAAAATTTATTAAGTAATTAAAAGAAACTGTTTTAAAATGTATAATAGAATTATTCATACAAATGGGGTTTGAATACACAACCCACTGATTACTGAACTAACTCAGCTTACGTCAAAAAAATTAATCTTAAAATATAATTCGTTAAAATGAACCGAAGTAAAGAATAAAAAAAGGTATCTGGTGATTAAAATTCAGATTGTTTTATTTAAGAAATTATTAGTAGATTGAAACAAAAATTAATAAAACGCTGACCCAAGAATGGATTAATATGAAAACGTCATGTTTATAAATCAGCTAAGTATCTGTTCTCCATTACTAGTTTCGAGTAGTTACAGAAGAACAGACACTTAGCTGATCCAAAAGAACGAAGGTCAACAGGACAAAGAACTGACGGGATAGCAGGTTTAAAAACATGCAATTATAAAATTCGTATAAAATAAGAACCACTATTCAGGATTCTATAAGCAGAAGTCATTAATAAAATATTGGAATATCGACGATTTGAGTAAAAATTATAAATACGATATATTTTTTTGGTATTGTGACTAAATTGACTTTCAGAAATGAATTTTTCAGTCATTCGACAAACCAGAAAATGTTTCTGGTTCAAAAACATTCAATAATTAATTATTGATTATTTATGATTGATGCAACATTCCAAAGTTAGTCAAACATCATCTACAAAATGCTATGATATGGAAAAATCAATAAGTTTTCTATTCTTTCTTTATTTTAGCGTTGGGGGTGATGGAAGTAGATGATGTTTGATCAGAAAAAAGTCTAGTGTTTGTAGGAGTGGGAAATTAATTTCTGAAACATCACAAATGCAATTTATGAGCCGTGTGTGCCTTTTATCCATCATATATTGGTAATTTATCAATTAATAAATTCATCGTTTAATTATTTATAAAAAAATATGATCAAATAATGGATTATGATTAAATTCGAAATTATTTAATTACTAAACTTTTATGTAAAATCAGTAACAAACTGATTGTTCTATGAAAATCGCGAAAGTCATATAAGAGCTCATTTTTTCTACTACCGATTTCGATTTTAATCATTTTCAACTAGATTTAAAACTATCATATTCGTAAAAGAAACGACATGACCTTCACAATTCACAGAGAACAGTCATGAACAAGTGCACAGGGAAACAATACCATAATGCAATACAATTCTGACACTGACTAATTTTATTTTCACAGATGAATTCCTTTTTCATAACACAAACCACAAAAGAATTCTGATCAAAAATGTCTCGTAAATATTATTATTGATCATTTTTGATTGTTTCTTATGGTGATGTCATCATCCTCAGTGCGAAAAAGTGCAGAAAAATGCCTAACCTCGGTCCTCTGAAGATGATGACATCGCCATCGAAATACAATGAGTAACAATCAAAAGTGATTTATTAAACATTTTTGATCAGAAACTGTTTGTGAGATAAAAAAAGAAATAATTCGTGAAGGCACCATATTAATTAATATCCAGCTGACTTTAAGTTCAAGTATTCCTTGCTGACTCGTCCGTTGAAAATAATTCTATTAAACGTAAAAATGAATGAAACCAATTAAAAAAATATTTATAATAAAGTATCTTGTTATCAATAATAATTATCCATAAAAATCGATAAATTATAAAAATTATGATGGGAGCTGTTGATATTAATTAATGTTAAAAGATTTCATATTTTTTTCTAATTCCAAATAAGAATTAAAAAAAATGACAATATTATTCCACACTTGATAAAGTTGCTGTAAAATTTCGTCAATAAGTGTTTTATCTAGGTCGAAAAATATATTACTTATCTATATTTTTAAACGATAAATAATGTAAAAATGTAACCACGATAAAATTTAAACCATTTGCTTGCTCCACATAAGACAGTAAATGCATAACAGTACAGCTGTCACAAGTGAACCCGATGTACCGTTACCATACATTACTAAGCGTTGCTTCAATCATGATACAAGTATTTAGATACAGTTATCGTGCATTTACTTTATGATATATTTAATTATCAGGTACATCAATGAAAGCATTCGAATTGTGAATCAATTCGTATACGTCAAAAGAACAATAATACATGTTTTATACGATTTCGATATGTGTTCTTTACACGGAAACATTTTGATTTTCTAACAAGTGTATTCAGTACATTACAAAAATTTTCAAGTAACACAAATGAATTCGTATAAATATTGCAACCAGGATTACTCCCCAGAATACTTGAGTATCCAATAAAAATATCTGCATTGTTGTTTTGCATTGTTTGCTTAAATCTGATAATTTGTCATAAAAATTATAGATCATTTCTTTATAGTATGTTAGTATCCTGAATATTAATAATACAATATTAAAAAAAAAACAGTCAGTAAAGATAAAAAATATACAAATAATAATTCAATGTAAACAAGCCTGAAATCAATTAATGCATCATCGTGTAATAAGAATACAATTCTGTTATATATATATATATATATATATATATATATATATATATATATATATATATATATATATATATATATTAAACATATACAAGAAAGTCACAACTAACAACAATCTATTCAAAAAAGTATTAAAATTAAAATATTTACATGATTTAAAAGAAAACACTAGAGATATATAAACAGATTATGTATTTATTTTGATATTATAAACTTGAAATTAAAGAATTAAAAAAATCGTAATCCAAAGGGCATGTATTTAAAATTTATTAAAGTCAAGAAATAATGTTTACATTGCATATGACTTCTAGTTTTCTCGACATTCATCTTTGATATTCAGCATTATTTATAATGAATCTGTGTCTGAATTCACATTTTTATTAAATTTTATCCCTTTTCACAGCACATGTCTGACACTGTGGAAAAATTCATTTTCACAAATTAACTCTCTTTTCGTTCCCCTTTCTTCTAATGATCGATAGATCACTTTTGACCAGAAAAAATGTTTGCGCTTTATGGGATGAACAAAGAATTCATCTGTAAATCTAGCCAGTGTCAGAATTCTTAAATAATTCTCTGTATAATATTATCATTGAAAAATCGATTTTTTTTATTTTCATTACTGTATGTTATTTTGCTTCTAAAAAATTTTATTCCTCAGTTAATAAATTCATCTTATTTTTTTTTATTTTCTCTGTTAATACATAATTATTATAGATGTTTTTCATAGTATTCCTAAAATTCATCTTTATTTTAATTAAATCTTAATAGTAATTTTAATTTTTCTTTATTTTATTGTAATTATAACTTACATATAAAATTGATGGCGTAGCATATACACAAATACGAAGCATAAAAGATATACATACATTTTACGAACAAAATATGAATTAAATATACAAATATATATATATATATATATATATATATATATATATATATATATATATATATACATATACAGAGAGAGAGAAAGAAAAGAACAAAAGGTAAACACCATATCTATTCAAAAGAAAGTATTATTTATTTTTCAACAATAACAAGTACACATTTAAAATTAATAAATAAATAAAAACAACACATAATTAAAAATGTATATATTTAAACTTTATTCAAGATATGTAACAGTTTTACATTAATTATTCTGTTGCGTACGACTGCTTTCGGTGACTTCTAATTAACCTGTCCATTAATTTATCCAGTATTTGAAATTGAATTTTGTTTATAACCAGTTCTTTTTAATCTACGTTCGTATTCTTATTAGAAACACTCGTTGTTTAATTTCAATTTCAATAAATTTGATGACCTACATCTGTGTATCACAGTACAAGCAGAGGCCTATCTTTATATTAAACAATTCAACATAAAGTCTTATATTTAATCGCTTTTATATTTGATTTAATAATCTAGCCCGTAAAAAGATACTCAGTTTTTATGTTGATTTATTTAATAATGTGATGATTAAAAAAACCCTCTATTTTTTTATTGATTCGCACGTGTATTATAATTTCAAAAATGTTATTATTTTTGTTTATCCCGGATAATATTTTTTGTAGAGCGTTTTGTTAATTATTCTACATCGAGTAAATTCAAGATGTCTTAATTTATTTCGTAATTATGATAAATAAAACTCATAATATACCATATACGTACATACAAAGAGAATAAATGTTATATATAAAAAAATAGAAAATAAAAAATGTAATATATATATATACTAATATGAAGTAAATTCAAAAAATAGCATAAAAAATAAGTTGGTTTAAATGAAAACATTGCACACATAAATCGAATATTCATAGATTTGTATTCGGCGATAATAACAAATGTAAATTCAAATAAAACACGAAACATAATCAGAATCATATATATTTAATTTTATTAAAAGTATAATAGTATTTTATCTTCTGCTTCTTCTATACATGTGTGTTTATAATAGACAATATTTTTTACTGCCTTTTTTAATTGTTCTTCGCCATAAATATAAGTCCGAGTCACTAATGACTTACTAATAAGTTCGTTTTTTTTATAATTATAGCTTCTACATACACATTTTACAACATAAAAGTTTTGCTGGAAGTCATAAACGTGTGTATACACAAATACACGCACATTTTAGAAAAACATAATATACAGAAATTATTTTTAAAATGATAAAAACATACTATACGTAAATACATCACTTTTTTTAATAAAAAAAACAAACAAACAAACAAAATACATTCTGTTCCGATTGTTTTATTTTTTTCATATAATTAAAAATAAAAAAAAATGCAATTAATTCATAAGTTATTTATTTTATTCAAATTTAAATTACGATTCAATTAGAGGTTAATGATATTTTCTAAATTCAGCAAACAAACTTGACCGAAAATTTTTATAAATATTCAAATGGTACTTTACCTGATAATTAGAAGTCCGCTCCGTTGAACTTTGTCTAACTTTAAATATTCACATTACACCACTTTTTATTATTATTATTATACGAAATTAAAGCACTGATTTGAATTTATTTTATAATTAAAATTAATAATAAACTGAACTGTAACTGCTCACACATGAACGCCTAGAACAATTGAAGATTTGTTTGTAAACATTTTTCTTTTGTTTTTAGACGCTGACCGAATCGGTTTTGTAAACAAAAGAATAGTGCTATTTTTTTATTGGACGAAAGACTCACTTTTTTTGCGAGCGCAATTTGAATATTTTGCTCCGTAGTATTAGTAAAATATATAATTGATTTTTTTTCTACACATTATGTATATTCTGAAATATGTTTTAGGCAATCGACTCGATTTAATTTTAGAGAGGAAAATTTATATCGAACTCTTTAATTCTCATTTTAAATATTAAAAAGATATATTGAGATATTGATTATATGCTCACTTACAGAATGAAGTGTGGCCTTCAACACCTGATGAATTCCTAAATTCAATTCTAAATGAAGGAGATGAATTAGGGAACGTTTTAGAACCTCCTCCCAGCTCCTGTTCAGATAGTGGATTAAGCAGCGACCATCAAGATGTGTAAGTTCAACGAGCTCTATTGTGTAGAGCGCTGTTCCTCAAGAATGGAACTACTTACTAACACAGATTAGCTCTTTTAAAATGAGATAAATAACATTAATCTGTTTATTTATTTCTAGACGATCGTATCCATTATCGACCTTTACTCATTTATTTTTTAGAGATCATACCGATCAGATTATTTTGGGCGACGATGAAGATATTTTGAGCTCTACGTTAAGTTCTCCAGGCCCATCGATTTCCGAAGTCGGAGGACTCGCATCTCCGTTACATTCGGATATAAGTACTTCACCGGGACATCAATCCGATGTTTACCAAATATCAGAACTGAACGGCGATCATCCTGTTATAAGTGAGTTTTTTGTTTTTTTAAATTTCAGTCGTATAGCCGTTCGACGTGATCCGATTATCACCGAAAGTCGAAACCGGACGTTTATAATAAGGTCGATTTTTTTTCGTAGATATAGTCCAAGACCATGGAAAAAATAACATACGGCAGAGCAAGTCACTACAAACCGTTACTATTCTGAACCAAAAAAATTTACAACAATCGAAATCGGCGAACGTTAAACAGATCATCAGAGTACAACAGATGTCAGGAAATCCGAGGTCGATTTTACTGCCCGTATCCGTTAAAGATTTACGAACCATTAAGATCATCAACACTCCCGGGAAGAAAACACCGGCGAATATTAAACTAGCCGCGGCCAACTTACTGCAACAGACGAAGAAAGCGTCTTTGAAGAATAACATAATTATTTCTCAGCATATCGGTAAGTAAACACGTTCGTATTTCTTCGAACGCCGCTATATTCCGTGTCGTCTTTTAGCCGACGATGCGAACGATCACGTCGACGTGACGACCACGAGCGACGATGATATCTGCGACGGAAGCAATTCAGAAGCGTCTCAGAACGGTTACCCGAGACTTCAGCTGACGCCCGAGGAACAGAGGTTGTTGGCAAAAGAAGGAATAACTTTACCGACAAGCTACCCGCTCACCAAACACGAAGAGAGAGAATTGAAAAGAATTCGCCGTAAAATCCGTAATAAAATTTCAGCACAAGATTCGAGGAAGAGAAAGAAGGAATACGTCGACGGATTAGAGGACAGGTATTCGATGTGTTTTTTTTCCAAGGCTTAATGATATAATAAAATCAGTATGTGCCCTGCATAATATATAAAACGACACTTTCTAGAGTGAAACAGTGTACAGAAGAAAATCAAACACTTTTAAAGCGTATTAAAGTGCTACAAACGCAGAATCAGACGTTGGTGTCACAGTTACGCAGACTGCAGACGCTCGTCAGTAGGAAAATGGGTGCGGCGAGCGGCGGAGCAGGGGGGGCAGCTATCGGGAAAGCACAACCGGCCACGTGTTTGATGGTTCTGCTGTTGTCCCTCGCTTTGATCTCGGTGCCTTCGTTGAAAAGAGGAGCTAATACAGAACTCAGTAAGACGAGTGAAATGGACGTCGAGAACAGAGTCGATGAATACGTCGGCAAAAGAGCTCTGCTGTTCAGCAAGCCGAGTAAGGACTTTAATTCACTGCTCGTATCGTTAACGTACTTTCCGTCTCGCACGGTTAAGACCCGTTCGAGTTCGTGAAAACGTAACCTGTAAAAACCGCAAACGGAGAGTGAACGTAAACATTTTACAGCGGAAGATTTCGCGGACGACGATCTCAACATGGACGATCTACTCACGTTTCACGGAGACAACGGTTTCGAGTCTCCGCCCGCTAAAAAATCTAAACGGGATCCGCCTCGTCCGGACGACGACATATCGTTGGACGGTCTCGATTCGACCGAATACTTTTCTTCTAAGAAATACATCGAGCCTCCGCTGGACGACGTCTGGCCACCGCCGGCTCCCACTCAGAACCAAGCGGTGGCCTCGAGCAACGACCCGAAACACAACGCGTCCCATCCGAGCATAGTCGTAGTCCGAGTCGACGAAGACAAGTAACGAGTTCACGACACGTTAACGTCACGTTCGACATTTATGTCCTCACTTTTTCATAGTATTACTCGTGTAGTTTACAAATAATATCGTACGTATCGTGTTTTTCTAAACGAATCGTACGTCGGGCGGTTCGGAGACGAGTTTACGAGCCGCCATCGGAAACTCGATTTAATATTATCGTCACGGATCGCGACGTCGCATCGAGAACGAGCGGAACCGATCGTCGTCGCGCGTCGATCTCGAGCAGAGCGTCGACGGTTCCGATCGGTCGAGCGTACGCGAGTTCCTACGGCGAGGAATAATTAACTCTGGTTCACATGCTTATTAAATATTTCATTTCTTTTTTTAACGATGGGTGAATTATCATGTTTAATATAGTTGTTTACGTGTATATTTTTTGATATTTTACATTTAACTTATTAGTTTGCAATATCTTAATCGTATTAACACGTTAAGGTTTCCACAATCATTTACATATGAATACGTTAGTCACGTTATAATTATTTATAAGAGAGTTATAGTAATCGATTTATATTTTTAGTACCGCTGTGAATGAATTGAATCGAAATGATTTCAAGGGATGTAGATTTATATACATTAAATATATACAAAACTTATATATGTTATACAAATGTTTTGGTATTATAAATACAAAAAAAAGTTAAGAGATGTACGTATTTGATAAGAATCATATGTATAACATTATTAAATTATATTTTATTATCGTTCTTCAAATAAATAATATGAACTATTCTCAATCCTCTGTATTCTTAATCCGATCGACGTTCCCGAACGTGTTTCAAAAGCTATCGTCGCTTCGTACCTGCGATTTACTACGGTTTAGAGAACCTAAAACTAGAAGACGACTACGATTTAGAAAAACGCTAGGAATTCCACGCTAACGATTTCGCAGTAACGTAAATCGAGTTGGAAAAACTTCTCGAGACCGTGTAGACAGAAAGACATTTGTTTTTATATTATAACTATTTTACTTACCCTGATAACGAAATGAATAAAAAAGCATTCGCCGGTACTTCACGTGTTCACTTTCACCTGTCTAAATTTCTAGCTGAAATGTTAAAAACTAAATGATAAAACACAAAACTGGTTTGGTAGCTAAATTATCACTTTTAATACTTTTGCCATGTGAAAATTTTATATATATATATACATATACATACATATATATATATGTATATATGTATATATATATAAACGCATATATATAGCTTAACTCATTGTTCAACTCAAGCAGTATATAACTTTCAATAAAAATCAATAGAGAAGCTTTAATTAAAATTAATCACAACACTTATGTTAAATACTTAAAATAGCAATTGTAGTTCTCACTTATATAATAATAAAGGCGATTCTGTTATGTATATATTGTATATACACAGTGATTCATGTTTTTAACGATCCCGTTAAGGAAATACCAAAGTTCGTCAAACGACTTGCACTGTGATTATCATAAGGTATCGTGTTTTTTTTTGTCCGTTTTCATATTTCCTCAACGGGCCTCGGCCATTTCATTTGAAAGTAAAATATACAGTTTGTTGAAATATACAATTTTTCTACTATATGAAAGGCAATTTTGCTTTCAGCATTCAGATAATGAATCAAAGTACCTTCGTGTTTTTTTTCCTACACGCTAAACTGAATCACACTGAATAATATATATGTACATGCACTTATCGAGGTGTCGACAACAAATTGAACCATTTAAAAGTTGATCATAAAACTTCATATTTCTCACTTATAGATTTCAGAGTTTTCATAAACAAAAAGGAAATATATTTCCATTAATCTTAAATATATATATATATATACATATATATGTATATATATATATATAAATATCGATTTTTTCCACTAACTAAAATTTAACACATCAGTACTTTTTAGTCATCTACACAAATCAAAGACCACATAGCAAATCGAAAATGTTTATTAAATAAATAACATGAAAAGAATGAAACTAATATCACTGCAGATGATTAAAAAATACGTGATTTACTGTATAAAATAAAATAAACAGGAAAGTATAGTTTCATTCAAGAAATCAGTCAATTTCTGTTCTTTAATCAACTACTAATACTAAATTCTACGTACATTACTCTAACATACATGAAACATTCGCTCGAAAAGAAACAAACATTAAATGAATAGATTTATCGTTTAAAACGGTTACGGTCCTACCGTACCGTCGCTCACGATTCGATCGAACCGAATACAAAAACCGTCGCGTTAAAACGCGGCGCTCGAATAAACATCCGCTAAAAAAAATACGAAACGCATAACAGAAAAGCACAAACGATCGATCTTTTCTCGTATCTGTCCCGATAGGTTTACGATAATTCTTACCGTGTACCGTTCTGATCGTCGTTCGAAACGAGAATGAAAAATCGACCGTACGACGCGACGAACACAAACGAACAAACAGAACGTTACACGACTATTCCGAAGTCTGTTTCTCGAGTACCTGTAGATATTTATAAACGTACGTACGCGTTCGGTCAAATCATACTTGATATACACAGAGACATAATATTTATAAAGTAGCGTGCGTGTGTATATATATATATATATATATGTACGTACGTATGTACAAATTTGAAGTTCGCTGATAAAAGTATAACGAGCACGTACGCCGCGACTTTTACGCTGTTACACACGAGACGAACGTGAGCAACGACGGTATTCGAACGACCTAACTTCTCACAAATTTCCAGCCATTACTATGATTTGGCCGTTTTAATACACAAAGAAATCATTCATCTTATAATTACACAACAATTTCACTTAATTTTCTTTATCAGTTACGTGTAGTAATATTAGTTTTAATTTATATAATTTAATCAATATGTATAGATATTGGACACGTGTAGTTTTTGTTTCTTGTGTATATATATATATATATTTTTTTAACAGTGATTTTAAATATATTCTTGATATTTACATAGACAGAAAATTTCACATTTCAAATTATTTATAATATTACATTACGATCTACGAAGACTAAGATTCTTTTTTAAATAATCTGATTCCTCGGGCAGTCTTTCCGAACAGATCGGACGACGTTACGTCGAACGTCGTTTCACGTCTCGCGACGTTTCTCTCGACCCGCTTCGCGAATCATCGATCGAAAACTCGTTTTAAACGATCGCCGAATCCAAATATTTAAACGACATAACAGAGCGAGCGCGAACACCGGAACGGCTCGCTTCGAACGAGCGTCGGCGGCCGATCGACTCGGAAAGAGCACGTCTCGATCCGGTCGCGCGTCGGCCCTCGTTTTCGGCGCGCCGTCGACGCGATTTCGTACGGCACCTCACGGCGTCCGGTGCTTTTTTTTTCGACCGTCGTCGTCGTCATTTTTAAACGTGAATCGTAACCGGAGTACGTACGTAGGGTCGCGACGGTCCGCGCGACTGATTTATTTTCTTTTGAAAAGAGGACAGATTCGAAAGTTCAGATCTTACGCTCGCGGGTCGACGTGCGGATCGACGGACGTCGAACCTAGGCACGACGAGAAACCGCGAGCGATCGCGCCTACGGCCGTCGCGAAGCTCCGAACTTTCGAATCGCTAAGATCGGAAAAACCGGAACGTACGCCGAATCTCACGGGGGGAAATACGGGATGCTATAAAAAAAATAGTTCTATTAAATTGTTTATTAAAACATTATAAATGGCAGTGAGTGAATAACTGTAAAATTAACTGTAAAATTCATGAATATTTTTAAAATCTCTTGAACTTTTCATTTTTTTTCTTTGCTATTCTCTTTCGAGTCCACTGACCAAAAAGATAACAATTTAAATAATGGATTCTTATCCCAGCTTCTAAATTAACATATCTAACTATATACGTTCTGTTTGTTTGTTTATTATTATTATTATTTTTTTTTCGTTTTAATATATTAAGGAGACTTTTAAGTAGAAATATATAAATACATCAGTGCAATTTAAATAGAATAATATTGATTGCTATTGCGAAAATCAATCAGCCTCGTGTGTGTAGTGAAAAAATTTGAAGCTTGAGATACAATTTTTTTTTATATAAAAGGAACTAAAAAATATTTATAAAAAAACCTATATTGGAATTATGACAAGTTTGTTATCTCATTTAAATATTTATCACCATCACAACATTCTGAACTTAGTATGAAGAAATGTAACAATTATACATTGTTTGGAAAAAAGAAAAGAGTGCCTACAAAGGGAGAGTAGGGGTCGGCGTGAGCGTCGCCGCCGCACCTCCGTGCAGACCGGAGTCGCGCGAGTTCGAATGCGACGTCGCCCGTAGTAGAGTCACCGCCTCGCGTTCGGGACTGTGCTGCGCCGCTGTTAGTCATTTCTGACGACCGGATTTCTTCTTCTTGCGTTTAAAGAAACAGCAGCATCTATAAAAGAAGGTACTAAGAACATTAATGTTATAAATTCACACTTTAGCGGGGAGAAACATAACGATACGGTTCAAGATCTTTCGACCGCGGGCAGACACGCAACACGGACACCCGAGTCCGGACGGTCGCGAGGGCCGCGAGCGCGCGACGCGCGCACGCGACGGTCAACGATATTACTTTTCTGCCTCCGATCGACTTATCCTTCCTTCCGAGCGACAACTCTCGCACATTCAGAACTGCGATTTATACTTACTTAGTTTCGTCTACGATTTCGACCTCTTGAGCTTGAGTGATCGGCGTGTTACTGTGTCCCGCCGTCGGGTCGTCCGTGTTCAATTCACCGTTCGTCGAGCTCACGACCTTTAAGAATGAGAAATAGTAACCGAAAGGGTAAACGATCGCAGTCGCAGTGACGTCGCGATAAAAGTGAAATATACTGCAAACATCTTCTATCGTAAGACGATTCGTTTACGCAAAACTACGCAAATGAATATCGCTTTGCGTTTGCTCGAGAGCGAGCTGCACGTTCGATAGGAAAAAAATGCACGTACGAACGCAAGTCACTTGAAAATTTAAACGGCACGCACGCAAAAGGGTAACGTCCTACGCGTGAACTTTAACGTTACTTCGAATCGTTCAAAATCGTTAAATAATGCTCTACGACACGGCCGATGATTCGAAACGTGAAAAACGATAAATGTTTGCATCGTGTCGAACAAAACGATATACACGCATACATACACGCACGCACGCACGCACACGCACGTATCTAAACTTAAAACAAAGTTCAATATAAACGAGATACTTTCGTCGCACAAAACTGTACCTATTTACTTTCGCAAAAAAAAAAAAAAAAAAAAAAAAAAAAAAAAAAAAAAAAAAAGACGAAACTATCGAATCGAACAGATATGGTATTCGATAACAAACGAAACTGAAACGAAAAAATCGCTCATCAACGAATAAAAACGAATCGCTAAAGGATATAACGAATCACACTGAAGCTATGTCAAAACATTATATAAAACATGCATAGCGAACAGGTTAATGGAAAATAAATACAATGCATAATTTATTTATATCATTACCATAATAAAACTATGGGTAAACTCCTGTAGAAAAGATTACTCATACTGTCCGAAACGTCTTAGCGGCCGTCGCACAAAAGCCGGCGCGACCGTACGCGAAAGCTCGGAACGGCCGGCCGTTCTATTCGCGTGCACGTCCGCAGCGAGAGGGACCGATCGCAGAAACGGAAAAAAAAAAAAAAGAAAAAAATCGGCGACATTTTCGATCGGAAATGCAATTTGGAATAGGACCGGTGTCAACTGATCACTCCGTTCGAACGGTGAACCGCGGCGGCCCGACAAGAAAAACCGACGTGTCGTCAACGAAAGCACCGGCGTGAAGGAAACGACTACGTTCGAAATGCAGAAATCAGACTAGCGTAACGCCGAGCACCGTCGCAAAACACTATCGGAGAAGATCCGATCGACACGAATCGCGACCGCTCTCTCTACCGGACTCGAGCGGCGACCACCCTCGCGCGGACGAACTACTACGCGCCGTCGTCGACGGCGACCGACGAATTTCGACACCGGTCGGCGTTTATGTCTCGGAATGTTTCTGTTATCTGTAGCAATGATTACAACTTACTTGCACTGAGCCATGTCTATCAGCAGGTGTTATGTTCCCAAGTGTATTTTGTTTCGGAGCATCTGGCCACACGGACACACCCTTTCCGCCGGTCTGCAGATGTGCACAAATGCTACCGTTAGTAAAACAATACACACACGACAAACTTTTTGCAATATTAATGTAAAAAAATAAACAAATAAATAAACTGAACAGAACTCGAAATCAAGAATAGCAAAGGAAACACACTAGAATGCAGCAAACCGTTCGGCACTATGTGTGAATCGAACGAAAGTTGGCGTTCGATTCGCTCTACTGCTAAAAGAATAAATACTCCGAGCGCACGGCTCTCGTTTCGTTACGAAATATTACTGTTACTCGTGGCACTAGCGGCAATACCTAGAGAACGGTCAACACTCTAGAATGAAGATAAAAACGCTCGTTCCGCTACGGCGACGGATTTTTTTTCCGATGACTTCTCAAAAAGTGCTAAACAAAACTACTGCCGGCCGCGACTCGACGTCGGCCTTAATTTCTGGCAGCGTACGAAACCTAGTTGCCGAGTGCGGTACGATAATGAGATGCGAGAAGAGACGAAGGAAAAAAAAGACAATCCGCGTCCCGCGAAACCGAGCACTAAAACTACTACGCTTTTTCGATAAAATTATCTACATTCCAGAATGTCTGATGAAGTATCGAGTATGAGAAATTCAAATAGCCTATCTTCGTATCGAAGAAACTCTAATACAAACATGTACTCGAACTAAAAAAAAAAAAAAAGACAGTTTTACACATCCCAAATGATCTTACGATAATGGCATGACCTACGGATAAATACCGAACATCACAGTACTTTACGGTAACTCATTTAAGAAATCAGAAACCACTAACGATACGGGGGTACTATGAAAACTAGTCTAACCTCGTATAAAAGAACAGTATCTTCCATTACATCTTCGTCGATCTCATTAAAATCATCTCCCTGAATAAGGCACACAATCATTGAAACAGTTTGTAGTAAAGTCAACAACAGAAATAAGTATACTAACAATGTGGAAAAAATAGAAAGAATTTAATATAGTATGTTTACATACATGCACAAAAAGCTTTAATACTGTTCATAGGTAGGTGGGTGTCTCAAAGTATATCATTTAAAACATATTTAAACGCCGCTCTCGTAAATACGCGAGCGTCCTTCCTTACCTTCGTCTGGTGTCGATCACGGTTCGGCGACACGACGATCTCGTGTCCTGTTTGCAGCGATCCGACCGGGGTCGACTAAAAACAAACGACGGCGATTAGTTGATTCGTCCAGCGTTGCGATCCTCCGTGCAAAAGTCTAAATCGACAAGGGTCGGTTTGCGCGGGGTGAGGGGTGAGCGGGGGGGATGTAAGGAAATACCGCTAAGCGAAAAAAAATACATCGTGCTGAACTAACTGCAGAGTTGGGACGTTTCTGTTTTTCAAAATTATCATTAAGGCAATATAAACTACAAAACTTCCGGCCGAAGGCTACTGCTTTAAAAATACGCTTGTTCAACTGAAAGGGCGTTAAACCTGGTCAACATACGGTGATTTATCTAAACTCAACGAAATAACAAAGCTCTCCCGAATGGCGTTCCACTGTACGGGACGAGATCGGCTAGCAGACGACGGCATAAATTAATAAAAAAAAAAAAATAAAAAAAAGAAAACATCGATCGATCGCACCGATCCTATTTTAAAACGAGCGTACAGTGACATTTCAATAAGAAAACGTATACCACCTTGTCTGACTTGGTCTTTGCTATATGTGAGGGCGGGGCATTGCGTATTAATCTCAGTGCATGAAAATTAGGCGGCTTCACGTAGTAACGTCGAATCGCCGAAAAGCAGCGTGCACCGCGGTTCGTTAGAAAACAACAACAAAAAAAAAATTAATAAGGAAAAACATCATCACATAAACGACGAGTTGAATTTAGACGGCGGCGGCGAGGGAACAACCGCGAACACGAAACATGTCCGAATTGAAAACAAGAAGGGCCCCGGCATGCAAAATAGCGAACCCTGCCGGCCGTCCGTCCATTAAGGGGGAGTATTAACATTCTATCAGAAGCCGTAGAAGCGCACTCTATAACGAGATGATCCGCTGTCGAGGAAATTACAGCAACTTTTCATTAACACAATTGGATTTTAAAATGTATAAACGGATTGCTGAAAAGGGAAAAACATTAAATCCGCAGCATAAATAAATCTGTGCCGTGCGTCGCGGTCGACACGTTCGCAGGCACGTACGGGCGTGGCCGGCTCGACGACGTTCGTGTCGCTGACGGCGTCGTCACGCTGGCCTTACTGTCTTTGTGAAAAAAACGTCAAAAATCGATCGACAATCATATCGAACATACCATCGTCTTCCCTGTCCAATCGAACTCCCCGTCGTCGACGTATCCCCGCTTCTCGAACAGCACTTGGAACAGACGACGCAGGTGCTCGTAATCGGGCGTCTCGAAAAAGTCCAATCTTCTTACGTAGCGTAAATAAGTTGCCATCTCCTCAGGCTGTCCCTCGCACAGGACCTGGAAAAGACAGCGGGCGCGTTCGGCGATTTACGAAAAGCGGCCACCGGCGAGCGACGGCATCGCGATCGGTACAAACCTCGATCGGGGTCGCTCGTTTTGTGTCCCCGATCTTCTGATAACGTTCCTTAAGCGTGTCTGCTTTGAGCCCTTGCCACGGCAGCGAGCCCCGTAAAAAGTACATAAACATATGACCTAGTGCCTCGAGATCGTCTCGTCTCGATTGTTCTTTGCCTAAATGTGTATTAATACTCATATATCTTGCTGTTCCCGTCAACGATTTATGCTCCCGGTACGGGATATGTTTATTTGTCTCTAAGTCGATATATTCTTTTGCTAAACCAAAATCTGCGAAACAACAAAACAAAAATTACAGAAGTCACAAATCACGGCGACGAGCGCATTTTCAGTTCGCAGATAGCGAATTCGGCCAACGTGCGTGCCCGACTGCTACATTTATGATTTTCAGTACACTCGGCACAATGCAAAGAGCGTCGTCGGGAAACGCTAATTCGTATTGCTGCTTAACTCTCTTTCGGCACGGAATCAATGTATGGCCTACGGTAAAACCTCTGTTCATTCAAAAAAAAAAAGATGTCCAGACGTTTTAGCGTCGATACGCCACTGGACGGAATCGACGCGATTGACTGACGATAAAAATGAATTCCAAAATTGAAAATATCAAATTTAAAGACCGCTACTCATGAACTTCCAAACAGAACCGAAAAAATATTCGATTCGAATTATTCTCTGTTCTGTTTCTGCGATCCCCCCGCTTTCAATCGTTCTCCATCAATAAATACGAATAAATTTCACCCGACCATTATATTCCGAGATATTGATCTACGTTTCTTTACTATTTGATTCTGAATATTAAATCGTATGTATTCTATAATTAGAAGAAGAAAATCAATAGAATTCTAATCTAATAATAGCAACGTTCACATTATATTCCGTGCCGAGGAAAGAAAGAAAGAAAAAAAAAACTCGTTCGACATTAATTAATTCAGAAGAAAGCTCACCTATTATGTGTATAATCTTGTCTCTTTTAGTAGTATTTCTTCCGATTAGAAAATTCTCCGGTTTTACATCACGGTATATTAGGTGTCTACTATGTACGTATTCTATTCTGTGTAACTGTTAAAAGAAAACGTCGAATGAACGTGTGAAAAAGCGCACGCGAATAGTTGACCATCCTTACCAGTTGTGTTGCAATCATTAAAACTGTTTTAAGTGAAAATCGCCTGCCACATAAATCGAACAAGTCTTCCAGACTTGGTCCTAGAAGCTCCATAACCAACGCATTGTATTTCCCACACGGGCCGAAATAGTAGACATCCGGTATCCCTTCTATTAATTAGGGGAAAAAATATTATTTTAAAACTACTGTTCTTCTGAGTGTACTTTAATTAATTTAGATTTAAATCAGATTAATCCTCATGTTGTGTTCGATTTTTTTTGTCGCATTTACTCTGTTCTAAAACTCGATCGAATCAATTATATACATTTTTTTCTCTAAAATTTCTCTTTTAAAAAAGCAAGACAGTAACGAATCCCGGAAAAGTACGAAATCCTTTTGGGTGATTTCGATTCTTCCAGTATTACCATAAATACGGATTTTTAACAGCCCACATTAATCATAGAATCAGCCCTTACTGACTAGAGAAAGAGCCAAAATACAGTCAAAGTTTTGACCTGTTGATCTATCGCTAGAAAAGATGGCTCGACCGTCACGGTGACTACACTGAAAAATTGACTGAATACCAACCTACGTCAAACCCAAATGCTACTTGTTAAACTTTGTATTTAAAACTGAAAAAATATGAAATCACACTTTGTCAATTTCCCTCATTCGACCCTTAACAAGAAATTATAAAAAGAACTAACACGGTTAATAGGTCATTAAGAACACAACACGTGGATTCATAAAAGAATTTACAATTAAATCTTAAATTTAAGATCTTAACTTTCAGTACTTAAAATGCAGTGAACTGTTGACAAATGTTAGTTTTTTTTCAATACAACTCTCTTGTATAATAAAAAAAATAACAATATATACAAATGCAATGTTTACTAACCATGATTCCCCAATAATTTATAAAATCTATATTCTAAATGCAACTGTGGTGCTTTCGATTTCATAGATTCCATTTTAATCGCCACATGCTCATTGTTGTAGAGATTTTTTCCTGCAAAGAAAGAAAACGAAATTAATTATGGACGAGAAACATACACACATCTTCAGTTTTTTTCACAATCATACAAACGAATCAGAATTGGAAATCAATCTGATATTATCAAAGAGCTAGTTCGTTAATCGGCAAGTCTTTTGGTTCGTATTTGATGCAAGAACTCAAATTACTGGACCGGTTTTCATGTTAAACTTTACCATACGACGGACATGGATTGAAAAAAGTTAAATTTCACAGGACATGCCAGAGAGCAAATCCACCAATCGTCGATTTCACAAACTTTTCATGACTTTAAATAGGATTTATATAAATAATAAAAACTTTCTGCACGAAAATAGTGTTAAATTTCAGAAAAGGTACAATTTGTTATGCATGCTGGCTGAAATCTTTTCACAAATGAATTATTTTCCGTCTCGCAAACAGCAAAACGAGTTTCTGTTCAAAAATGTTCAGTTAATAATCACTGAACATTCTTGATTGTTGTACATTTCGACAGCGATGCCATTATCATCCGAGAGCTCAAGATCTTTGAGGATGAAGTCATCGCAATCGAAAGTCGATCTGCAAGAAATGTTCTGGTTCGTATGGTGAAAAAAGAATTCATTTGTGAAAGTGAATCTGTCGAGTCCCAACGACTGTACTTTGGATCAGTTTCTAGAATGTAAACAAACAGAGCAAAGATGTAGATGTACGTAAATAATAAACTATCCATCTCACAAGTGTGACGAAAAATTCAGTCCGTACACGCAAGACAGATACAGACAAACTAGGCATCGTTTTATGAGTTAAGGTAGTTTTACAGAATACAATAAGTATCTGAAAAACAATACATTTCTCGTTAACGAGCAGGACAGAGATTTGATATTTCGTCGAACAGCACAGCCAACCTCGCTCTCCGTCTCGAACGCACGACTCGTGTCTGCGACGCTGTATTTATTTAAATTTTTGTCTATGAAGATGTCTGCATAAACGTCACATTAAAAAAAGATGGAGCGGTGTTAAATGACAGAAATCTATAAGACTAGCCTTTACAGTTAACGGTCGGCATATATATTTACTGGACAGCGTTTTACTACACCTGGAAAGATAAAAACGACTATTTTCACAAATGATTTCTTCCTTTCATTCCGTCAGCCACAAATGTTCTCCCGATCAAAAACTATCAATACTGATTCATTGGGACTCGAACAATAACAGGATCGTCGTCGAAACACGCACATGAAACGATCGATACTGATTTATTAAATATTTTCGATCGGAAAAGTGTTCGTGGGATGAAAAAATAATTCATTTGTGAAAGTGAATTTGGTCAGTTTTAAAACTGAATTGTGAAAACGTCTGTTTTGCCTTCAGTCGCTATTCTATTCGGAATATATATATATATATATATATATATATATATATATATATATATATATAAACTTATATATGGCGTCACATCAGTCAAAGTTTATTCAATCGATAATTGTTCGTATGAAAACGACGACGAAGAAAAAAAATCATCTATCATTCTGCTTGACAATATTGTTCATAAATAAATAAATTGTTTCTCTTATAAGCTCCCGCTGGCCGTCAAACCCCCGGAATTTATTTTTAAAATGAATTACACGGTCCGTCCGTCCGTTATAGATCCGTAAGCTTGTTAATACTTAAATGACCCACCGTACGTGTAAACGCAAATCGCATTAAGAAAACTCATTACCGTGACATTTAATAAAAACGTCATCGTACGAACGTCGTGTAACACGTCAATTAGTGCACGTCATACGCGAAAGTAGTTCGGTGTTCAGTTCAGAATTTACTGGGCACACATAGGTGTTTATGCACACCGTCATCAATCAGAGATAATTGAATTAGCTTCGTGGCGTTCGAGTCGCGTGGCTTCGCCGATCGAGACAATTCGACCTGTTGAAGAGAGCCGCGCCACTGTGATCTGTCCGCGCGGAAAACGGCGACCGGATCGAGGACGACGTCAGATCTCGGCTCCGACGCGCGAACTTTTACAAGAATGACACGATTATCGATAGCGCGGACGCGGATGATCGATCGCTGCTCGCGTGTCGATTGTTGTGTTTCGACACTGTCGAGAAATCGATACGGAATCGAAAGGTGTCGCCGACACAGACGACAATCGGACATTTCGGGTTCATTTCTATCCCGCGTCGATTTCGCTAGACGCATAAGAAACATTCTACGAATATGTGTTTAAAAAATCACCGCGCTCCGTGTTTTACGACGCCAGGGAGGAACGTGGCGGATCTCCGTGTTCATTAACATACGCACACATCGGCGAGCACTCACTCGACGACCTACTAGAACGTCTCCCGTTGCCGCAGTCACGAGCGACGACGATATTTATACATTTAAATACTTTAAGTCTGTGTGTAAATACGACGGCTTGCGCTTGCATCTGTACAGAAAATGTATGGGCGTTATGAAAATCGAGACATATTCCACTTTCCAGCTACAGTGAGAAACGTGTTTCTCGAAAACCTTAACGGCAGTAAATCAGCAGGTCTCGTAAATTTTCAAACGCATTAAAGTAACGCCAGCGCAGTGTCTGTGTTCAGCAAAACGTACAAGAGTATTAAAGGAATCGGTCCTGCATTACACGTGCATTGAAAACGCTTTGAAGAGTTCGTACGGGAGAATCGCTTGAAAACAGTTCCGACCTTCTCACATATCGCTAGTTTTTTTTTTTCAAGTCGCACACGAGAAAAGTTTCTAATCGATGTTTTTTCACGTTTCGATATTGTTAAGAAACCGATAAGACAATGGAAAGTGCTCGTGATAAACACAACAATTGGATATTTCAAGTTGAATATATTTTTATCTCTTGTATAAAAATAATCTAATAAATTATGTATTTGAAAGGCATTGTACTCTATGCTTCGAGATAGAAATCGCCTGAATGAAAAATGTAGATTTTGTAACTGTCGCTCACGTGTACATCTACAACGATTGCATCACCTTCGAAAATGTAAAGGAGAACAGAAAAAAATCTGACGGAGAAAAGATGACAGTAAGATACAACAAACAGAGTTGTCTGCACCTTCTTACCGTTCCGAAAATGGTAGAATCGCCATCGAAACGCGCACAGACTTCAATTCGAATGGTCGACAATCGTCTATTGAACATTTCTGATTAGAAAAAATGCGAGGCAATCGAAAAATCCATTTATAAAAGTGAATTCGGCAACAGCGCCGAAGACTGTTATTGTAAAGAGTCGGACGAATTTTATAAGATTCGAAACGTTAAGAAAAGAGAACATTTTTATTGCTATAACATTTTCATGAAAGCTTCCCTGAACGAGCGCTAGTGATTCAGGTTATCGACGCGCCCTAAAATTCCAAACAATCAGTCAAATCTTCTTCAGAAGCGACTGGATATCGTCGATATTCCACGAGTATTACTGTGATGAATCTATCGATTTTTTAAACCTTCAGATCTCTCTGAATGTTCCACAATGCTTTTCTTCTTTCTTTCATCCACCGTTTACTAGCCACTCCACTGTCTATTTAAGTATTTTTATAATGCGAGTGATTTATATTTAGCGAATAGGGAACAAATCCTAGTTTTAGAAAATGACGAGTTAATTATAGATACTATTTTAGAAGAAGTGCAACAATTTAACAAGTTTAGATTTGGAGTTGCTAGTGCTTGCAAACAAACAGATATTGCCTCTCTCTCTCTTTATATATATATATATATATATATATATATATATATGTATATGTATATGTGTGTGTGTGTGTATGCCGGCGAGCGTACTCTAGTAATGAATGGCGATATATGCGTGTGGCGTCCACAAAAACGGCCGGTATTTGTCGGCTGATCTCAAAATGTCATACGCTTTATTCTTATTTATAGACAACGCGAATAAAAATAGTCAACACTCGCTAAATTCAAACCTCTATATTCCGCGATCGCACGTCTTGAATATATAACTGAGTCAGTAGCCTCTGTGTGTGCGATGATATTGACCTACGTCACAACATTCTTCATTATTTGTTCATATTTTTATAATCCGCAATAAATTATCCGTGTCTGGTTATAACTTGTTTCAAAATATTTATAACTTTGATTGAGGTATATATAAACTCGTACGAAATCGAATTCGAATACAATGTACCTGGAAATGTCTGCCGCGTGCATTTATTTATTTTTTTTTCTCGTTTCATTTCATTTTAATAGTCATATATAGTGATTTAGCAGAAAAAAAAACAACAAGGTACGGACTGACTGTCCGAGTAGTCGCATAGTATTTGACCGGTGTACGAGGTGTATATCTTTTTTTTTTTAAAAAAAATACGTTCTCAGACGGCGAATATTTCACTTTACTTTTTTACTTCTTTAATAGTTTGTAATTATTTTTTCCTGTATTCTTATTAATGCTAGTTTGAGAGAACAGTGCAGAGTACGAACTGAATAATCACTTTATACTTTTCTATCGAGCCTTGTGTTTTTTCGAAAAAAAAACGTTAATATATTTTTTCGAAACATGTTCTGCAGACATTTCTCGAAGCGGTGTTCTCCTGTTTGTTACTTTTATGTTTAGTGTTCTTTCTTTAGAGAAACTACTGAACTGATTGAAATCTTTTCTGCGATAATTTTCGAGTGTGTAACGTCGATGTGGATTTATTGTCATTGTTTTTTTTTAAAAAAGAAAAAACTGCCGTGTTTGTTTGTAATTTTGATAAGTTATCTAAACAATAGATTCATTTACATCGAGTGGGTGGATTTTGTACGATCTAGAATAGGATCCGTGTACGTGGTTATGAAAATATCTATATATCACGGGGGATTCTTATGTATTTTGTCTGATTTCCTTTCATTCTTTTTTATTTTAATCGCATTTTTAACGCTATAGTTTTAGTGGAACTACTAGCCGACTAACTGTCGACAGAAGAATACAATTCTGACCCTGTGGTTGAATTCGCTTTCACAAATTGATTTTTTTTTTCACTCCACAGACCACAAGAATATTTCTTGATCGAAAATATTAATTATTATATAAAAACAATAATTAAGATTCTCATTGGCTCGCCCCCGTATTTCAGGATAAGACCTGAGATTTTTCTGTGCCTCGACGCTCTGCGAACGATGAAACCATCGTCGAAATGCTCACGAGCAACAATCAAAACTGATCAATAATTATTTATTGAACACTTTCGACCAGAAAACAAGTCTATGGTTTGCGGGGTGCAAAAAGAGTTCATTTGTGATAGTGAATTCGGGCCAGTGTCTGAACTGCATGCGTATTTGTTTCGAATTTCTATTTCTTCGGTAATACCGGGAATGATTCAATTCACGCTTCGACATGGCAGTATTAAAAGGGGACGCAGCGGTTAGGAAAAGTCACGTTATTTTTTATTTAGTATTTCAGTTCAAACCAATACCAAAATACGATTGAACTAAAATTCTAAAGGCGGGATAACATGTTCTTTTTTTAATTCTCACGTTTTTTTTTATACTCTGTGGAAGCTTAAGTTGAATCGACGTTTATATTTGAATTTTGTGTTCTTTTTGAGTTTGCAGATTTCTTATTATTATTATTATCTTTGTTATATTATTTTAATGTATTTTTCGTACAGTTACTTCATTGTTGGATAGATTAGGAATATTATCAGTACATATACATCTCCTTTTTTATATATTTTTTCAATTTTTTTTTTACATGCAGGCTTAATTATTATTAAGCCATTAATTATTCTGTAAATGCCGAAAAAAGATTACTTGACTGCAACTACAATTAAAACTGTCTGCTATAATTACAAACGTTATAAATATCGAATTTATTAATATCTGTGCGTTTGAAGCACTAAACGAGCATCTTTTCTAATCGTACAAACAGACAAATGAAAAAGTATCGACAATGAAATCGTACGATCGATTTCAATGAGCGCCGAACACAAAACGCGCCCGTGAAGTACACAATTTACGGACAAAACAGACGCTTGCCTCGGCTTCGACGGACCGACGTTTTCAATTTGAACGTTCCGAACCGAAAACGATGTCTTATGCAGCAAAATATAAATAATGAAAAATAATGCGTATATATTTCTGGCGTAAGACGTGGAAGTAATTTTAGAATTCGCGTGAAAAAAGATTCTGCATCTCTTTCGGTCCTCCCGTGCTACATTTATTGCGATACCTCGGCGTTCTCTGTACCGTCCATAGACGATTTTCGACGATCGTCCGTCTCTGATCTCCATTTATTCGCATTTCCAATACATTGCAAATGGTCGAACGTTGCAGTTCGCTCGATTAATTAAACCGTGTATGAAAAGATTGCGCAACGGCGTGAATCAGTAGATCGTGAATTGGAATCAGAATTCCGTGCTGTTGTTTCATTGAGAAATCGTTCGATTCGTTCGAACATTTTATAAACCACTACACTTTGGATAGCATTGTAAAATAATTGCTGTCAGTTACTCGAATCGGTTATTTAAAATAAACCAGTTTTTTTTCTCGGTGATCGATTCGAATATATCAATTTAACAAATTTATACTGCAGACAATATGAATCTGTATACAATTATCGTACACACACACATACACACACCTACGTTTAAATTCAGAGTTACATTGACACGAAGGTTATTTTGACTGCATCGATCGGTTGAATTACTAATAATTAACTATAAAATTGTACACATCGTTACAGACACACGATACAATTGCATGAAGGGGTCGTAGAAATGGCACAACATTGCAGACGGTCGACGCGAATCGTCTAATTCGAAACAGAATTAAATCCAGAGTTATAAAAATGTCTTTGTATCGATTTAGGGTAAGTTTTAAAGACATGTCCACCATTTCGTCTATGCAGAGCGGTGATGACGTACCGGTTAAGAATTAATCATGGCACGTGGACGAACTCTAAATTTCCAAGTACATCGAGACTCGGAGCTTTTTTCAAAATATGAAATCGGTTGTCCCTGACCTATATAGCTCTCAACGCTACTATGACGCAACACAAGGCTTTATTATTTCATGAACAAATCCTTGAAACACATTTCTATTTTATTGTCTGTCGGTATTAGATCAGAAGTAATTATTGGAATATTTTTTTTGGACGATTGATAATTCTACAAGATTTTAAAGTATATCTGATAGATTTTTAGTTTAGAATTAGAAGTAAAAATTAATCGAACCGAGATACGAGATAATCGAGCAGGACCGAACAACTGGACCTGGAATTGTAAATGGAGTTATGGAAATACAGAAGTCAATTTCGGAAAGGTCTGATTGTTTTCAGTAAAACGTTGTATTTTTTTCTGAAATTCGCATAAGCAATCTTTTGAACCCACAAGTTGATAGCACGAGCGGTCGGTATACGCCCACGCGACGCGGAATATTACAATGATTGCGCAAATAGCCGTCGTTATACAGTTGTAGCAGACTCGCCACTTTTGTAAAATGGTTTGACAGCGAAAAATCGATGCGCACCCGACCACTGCTCCAAATTTACTAAATACCCATGAATAACCAACAATATAGCAGTAAATTTTATCCTCTCACTCAGACATTAAGTGGATAAACCCGCTTTTACAACTTTCCGCTCGACTGACGCACCCTATATCTTGTAGTCGATCCGCAAACCGCCTATTTTTATACATTTCTCTATTAAAATACAATACGGAACATATTTCCAAATATATATAAAAAAAAAATTATAAACTCAAAAACTATGATTTACCACATGCTTAGTTACCAAATATAAACATTCACTATTTAATCATAATTACATTCCAGTTTCTATTTCTTTCCACATTACGAATCAATTTTACAACTTTTACCGCAAATAACTACTCTTACACACTTGAAAATAGTTCCATTATTTCTGTCCGACATAAAAAAGAAATAATAAAGAAAGGAACAATAGACAGAAGACAGATTAAATCAACGAGAGAGCCGATATCAGACGTAGATAGATTTGTACGGTTGTTCCTAAGGGGCGTTAAAAAACCGAGCACCTGTATATATATATATATATATATATATATATATATATATATATATATATATATATATATATATATATACAAAGTCTCAAAACATAAATCTTCACTCTTCTCGGCTGCTACACATCATGTACTGTGCTGTAATATAACTTTCTATTGATAATAAACAAAAGTAATTTAGAAGAGCTATTTATCATCCTTGTTCTATAAATGTTATAATTTTATTTCTTTTTTTTTTAATAAATAGAAAACACGGTTATACTTCTTCCTGTTTTTCCCCCCCCAGTATTACTGTATTTGAAAATAATATTCAAATTGTTTTCAACCAGTCCTGTTGTTAAGAACAAAATAAAACAATCGAAAATTCGTTGAAAAATTAAACGGTCGCAATTCTCATTCTCGGAAATACAAAAACGAACATTCTTGTTCTGGGATTAACTTTGAACTACAAGTAACAAAACCGGTGAAAGTCAATTAGTCACATATAATAATACGAACGACCTTTACGTTCAGTTTGCTAGCTGTACAGTTATAAAATTCTTATTAACATTGACTAATTGTTTTTTCTTCACGAATATTTATCCGTATGTTTATGTATATTCTCCTAGTGGTTTTCCAGAAGTACGTTAAGTGTTAGACTTAACGCATTGTGTAGAAAAATGACCTTAATAAAAATCCTATATTTAGAATAACTTGTATTTTTTACTTTCACGAATGGACATGCCTAGAATTTGAGTTTATTCTCTTATCATTGAGGTCATTATTCATTTTTTTTTGTTTCTCTTTTACCAGTTTCGTCTTTCGACATCTTCAGATGCGTACTGATCCCATCTGAAGACGTCGAAAGACGAAACCGGCAACAGGGCAACGAAAACAAAGAATAGTGATGTCAAAGATAAGAAAATATCTTCAATTATTTTCGAAATGCGCATAAACGGCAGTCACAAAGTATCAATAACGATTTATCGAATTTTTAAGATCGAAAGGATTTTGGTGTGGTCTGTGGGTCTCGAAAATAGAATTCATACATGAAAGTGAATACAGAGTCAGTGTCAGAATTGTTTTGTGCGTTTTTTTTTTACTCAGCGTCCTCGGTGCTTTAAGATAGAAACAATCTGGAAAACCTCTTACACTAACTTTCTTTATACGAGAAAAGAATAGAGTACTAAGTCTAACATTTTCGAAAATGACATCAAATTTAACGTTCACTTTCGAAACCCGAACGGCAGCGGTTTTTATAAAATCTGAAAAGACTTAAAAATCTAAAATTCATGTTTGAAAAGAAATGATTCTACAAAACTACACTCTGAAAATATATACTAATTTTCATATTAAAATACAAAACAGCACTAGATCGAGGAATGTTTCAGTGCTTAACATAAATATGAAAAAAAAATAATAATTAAACACGTTATCGTTGCCAGAACGAACGATGATAACAGTGTACAAAAAAGTAATACTCCAAACAATACAAGCGTGGGCAGTAATTAGTTATTCGTAGTTTCATTTATAAGCTCGTATCGATTAAAATTATTAGAATTTATTGTAACGATATTTACATGTAAATTACATTTAATTAATTACTATAATAATTTTCATTCATGATAACGGTCTTTATAAGACACCAGCCATGTACAGTTTTCTAAAGAGAACAAATAAAACGTCCTTTTTTTACTTTTAAATACAAAATAATGAAACACCTTTTGTCTGTATATATATATATATATATATATATATATATATATATATATATATATATATATATATATATATATATATATATATATATATATTTGTACTTATACCTGAAATCTTGCAGGAAACACTTTCGTGTTTGAATTCATATCCGAGTTTCCGACACGTGTCATTTTTGATTAAGAAAGGAACATTCCCCTTGACAAACTTTAAGAGACACTTAATTAGGTTCGATCTTGACAAAATTGTGTAGTACGACTGATATAAATAACTAACATCTGAATCGGCTAAAAATTAATGAATGTAAATGATCAAGTATACAAATCAAATTATAGATGGATGTTAAAGTACTCTGCAACCCGTTTACAAAATGCTATTTTCTATCCAGTGAGCAGCAGAAGCAATTTTCAGAAACGTACGGCGGTCATTGGTTCGCTCGTGTCTCTCTTGTTTAATAAAGAAATGTGAGAACTTGTACATAGCTTCAAATGTGCACACTCAAACGAATTACAAATCCTGCATATATATATATATATATATATATATATATATATATATATATGTATATATGTATATATATATATATATTTATATATATTTATATATATTTATATATATATATATATATATATATATATTTATTATATATATAAATATATATATTTATATATATATATATATATATATATATATATATATATATTATGTAATATATTATTTATATATATTTATATATATATATATATATATATATATATATATATATATGTATATATGTATATATATACACGTATTGTAATGTTGATTATTAATTTTTCGCCGCAATTCACAAAACTAAGCCGACAAGTTTTCGTACAACAAACCATTGATGCTCGTTAAAGGTTACCGGATACTGTAACAAGGTTACGATAAAAACTGTGTTGTTTCGATCATTGAAACGACTGACGTCTCTGAACTCGAGTTCCCAGTAATACACTCTCATGTGCACAAGTTTTTCCGAACGTATTTTTTAACGGTCGATTGTACACTGCCCGTATGTTTATCGACTAGAAACTTCGTTCGACATATTTAGAAATTGTTTCACGAGGGAAATGAAATCAAACGGTCGCTGCTTTGTTCGTGATCATTTTCACACGAGGGCGTTTTTTTTTAAAAAAAAAAAATAGATCGGTCATCCGTTTGTGTTAGAGGTTGTGCTTCACTACCGAATCAGATGTGTCTGTACGTCGACGCTATGAAGATGATGGCGAATGCGTATAAGCAACAACGAGAAACGATTAATGAGGATTAATTGAAAAATTTCTGACCGGAAACATTCGGTGGTTTGTGGCGCGAAAAAAGAATTGATTTTCAAAAAATGCTGCTAATGTTTATAAAAAAATATCTTTATTTATTCCATCGTAATATCTTGAAAGTGTCTACTAATTCTGACACCGTTATAATTGTAATACTGTGAATAAATGAATTTTTATCTGTACTTGTGCACTGAATCTGATGGATAAATAAAAAATCAACCGAAATAATCGTTAAATATTCTAATAAAAAATGTTTATTGGCGCGTATGAAAGGATAATTCCGATCCAAACATTCGTTTAAATAAGTTATAACATTTCACTCACTTCTCAATAACACCTCACTCACATCACTTCATTCATCGAAACGTTCCATTTTTCCAAACTGTTCAATCTCGACCGTACTCGTTCTTTCATATTTATGATTCAACAGTGACGGGAAAAAAATGAATCTATACACCCAACAACACGTTTTACCTTTTATAATTTTTTTTCGGATCGTAAAAACGGTTAACCATTTCATGCCTAGAATATTTGTGTTATCAGTACAGTCGATTGCAATGTTTTAAGTTATTTTTCCTTCTGTGTGTCGTCCTGGAATCGTACACCTGATAAATTCTATGTTTCGACCTTCAACGAAACGTTGTACGCATAAACGACATTGGAAGAAACGAAAATAATTGTGTAAATTGCAAAAAAAGAACGAAAAGACAATTTTTATAATTTCGAACGAACGTAAGATGGATATTAATTGAGATTCTGTTCAGACGAATCAAATCGAAAAATATTTAAACATCTCTCCTGAATATCGATAATAAAATTATTATTGAAATCCTGTTACGTCATGTTTCTCCACATTGTTTTTCAATTTTTAACACTTAATACACCTACAATCAATTGGATAGGTGATAAAAAAACTGATCTCGCTGCTGTAAAACACTTTTCATTTCTGAAATTCATTTCTTGATCGATATTTTTTGTAGTGCAAATCTTTTCATCCAAAAGAACACTCAGATTATAAGAAAATCTAACATTATTTTACAATGGCTTCTCCTTTTTAATACAACAGATATATATATATATATATATATATATATATACGTGTGTGTTTATAAAGGCAGAATGAGTGAGATGGCGATGTGAATCCGTGGAAGGAAAGCTAACGTGAAAGGGAGATCGTGGCGAGATAAAAATGATTCGCTAGTACACAAAGTTTTAATGAGATGATTTTAATTCACGCCGTAGTGAAATTTGTGTATGCGCAACTTTTTGCATAAAACTTTTAAACTTCAATTACAAACAAATCATAGAGTGATTGCTTTTAATTTGCTGAAGTGCTTTTCATTGTTGTTTCATACTACTGACTGATATGTTTAATTCTTTTCTAGACAGTTCGTGTTCATTACGTTTCACTTGTTCTCTTTTACCTTGTACTCATCTGTATATCTATCAATCTTTCTCTCTCCCTCTCTCGATATATATATATATATATATATATATATATATATATATATCTGTATATATATATATATATATATATATATATAGAGGGGGGAAGAGAGAGAGAGAGAGATGGGGGTATATCTTTCTCAATTCTCATGTAATAAATTCTAATCATTTTGTTAATCTAGAAGTCTTTATTAAATGTATATATTTATAATCTGAATGAAAAAATAAATAAAATAATTCTTAAAGTCCGGTAATAATCAATTAGCAACCGACGTTGCAACTGATTAAACGGATCATTAAACAATGGAAAAACGAGATATACAAAACATGAAATGGATTTACTTTTTAACTAACCAGATTACTGTTGACTGATGAATACGAAAACAATGACAAATTTACAGTACCGTATTCAATTGTTGAAATATACTTTATGTCTCCATTTCTTGTAAAATCCAGAAGACGAAGAATGTACCAAATGAAAAATTGCAATTATCGAATAATGTCAAGTTAAAATCAAATAATCTACAACACCGTCCTTGTGAATCGTTCGAGTATTTATTTATCGGCCACGACTATCCTCAACTCTCGATTCATCTTCGGGCAGATTTGTCGATGCAGTCTAGCATATCGACAAGTTATCAATGAATGGGTAAAGAGCCGGAACTAATTCTGATAGATAAACGCTCAGACGATTCGTCAGGATGATACGACAACAAGAACACAGGTATGAAAATAAATAATGATGGGAGTTGTTGTAACTGTTTGTGTTTTTACTTGTACTGTCCTGGCGGTCTTAGTATTTTCGAATCGCTCGAATTTCTGTCTCCTGTGATCAGTTCCAGCACGTGTGTTATCTTTAGAGCGATTTAAACGGCTCCCATCTCCAACCTAACAGGTTGATATTTATTTGCTCGATGTTCAATTCATTCGAGTCGAATATTCGATTAAGATTCTTTGGCTTGTCGATAGCGAGTTCAATTTTTAGCGCATGTTCGTTGTTGGCAATGTTCGATATTTACAGGACAGATGATGAATGGTCGTGGATAACGATGGCGGCGAATATGTAATTTATTAGAAAATAATAATAATATAAAATTGGACTCGATATGCGCGTTTACATTTGAAATAACTGATTACTGATGGGTAGCCCCTATTTTGAATCTAGACACTTTTATAACTCGATCTTCTATAGAGCAGTTTAATGAATAGAAATACATATAATAAGACACTTTTCATTTTATTGAGACATAAGAATTATTAACTGAAATACGTTTTCTTTTTCATACGGAGGTGTAGCACCAAATCGAATACTCAACAATATGGAAAATTCCTCACAACTAACACTCCTATTAAATGCATGTCATTCTAAACAACTGATTTTTTCCCCACGACTCGTTAATGATATAGAAGCGAATTAGTTATGAAACAAGTATTATTAACAGAACAAATACAGGCCCCGTATCGATGAAATTCATATTAAAAGTGACGGTGCTCGATCGTAACTCGATCAGCCGACACACAAACATATTTATGTTCTATCGCAGTGATGGTTCTGAATATGTTTACAATAATTAAAAAAAAACGATATTAGTCACGGTAGCGCTTATCTCGATCGACGTATGTGTAATATAGCGACAACTTCCGAGGAATTCCTCGTATCTATCGTTATTCAGAAAATTGATCAGGCTAATTCTATGCGTGTAAGAGTTATACGAACAAATTTCATTTTGTATTCGTTCGACGTGCGAATGCAAACATTCCACTCATTGTTTTCGATATTATTATTATATGTAATAAGTGCACGTTACAAAAGTAAAATTAAATAACAAACGCGAGTATTGTATGAAAATGTTGTCTTGTATTAATTTTTACTTTCCGCACTCGGCCACTTATTACTTGTTGTTCAGAGAAAGTAGGTATACATTAGCATTAATGTAAGCATAATACATAATGCATTAACAATAAAAATGCTTCTAGAATCACGACACGTCGCACGAAAAACAAAAACGAAAGTGATTTATTTCGTATGAATGTTGGAAAGGAGGTGATTAATATTTTATCTTATTTACATAAAGTTATTTTTAATACATATTATACGCACACACATGGAAAATGATTGAAGGACTTCTCAGGCTCTCGCGAGTTTTACACACGCTGTAATCTCCGAGACATGCTTCGGTTTTCGCCTGAAATCAGTTCTTTTCCCATTTCTGGTCGGCAATGGTCGATAAATCAACACAGATTATTTTCGATTGTCGCTTATGCGACGTCATCGTTCTCACAACGTCGGGGTGAAGAAAAATCACGGCACTGCGATTGAAATATAACACGAGCGACAGCCTAAAACGATCCGTGATGATTTTCGATCGGAAAACGTGCGAGATGAAAAAACAAGTCATTTGTGAACTCGACTCGTCCTGTTCTGGACACCGACCTCTTTTTTCAAACGAGAACATTCAAGATAGAAATATTTTTAAGTTCTAGTACACATTTTCCAGTATTTTCTGTGCTCTATCTGGGACAGTGAATTTAGCCAGTGTAACATAACTGTATTATAATACAATATTCTGATGTTAATCATCATTGATTCCAATCTTCCATCTGTTTTCAAAACACTTAGAATTTCTTAAATTCTACTTTCATTGATGGAATCTCGTCAAATCTCTTTTCTGTTACTTCTGATCGACGTTTTGAACGAGAAAGAAAATATGACAAGGTCAAGAGAATACAGAACGCGTTGTTTCATTCGGAATATTTTTATTCATTGAGTAATATCTAAGCCGAAATCATTAACGATTTAAACTCTTTGCTTGATGAATAAATTACAATGTAAAAAAATCGAACAATTTAATTTTTATTATGAAAAAGAATAATATTTAGACATATATAAATACTTTTCAATCTAGACTTTCAAACAGTTTTTTTCATTTCGGGCAAGTCCTGTGAGATGAATGATGAATCATTGATTATTTAATACCAGTTTTTTGCTTATGGGACTTGAAAAGTCCAACAGTACGTGAAGGGGTGATACAGTTGCAGATTTTTAACTAGAAGTGAATACCTGGCGTTGCTCGGCCACAATTTACGTGAAAAAGGACTGAGAAGTTAAAAAATCAAACAATGATTTACTGATATTTGTTTTTTTTTTATTTCCTGGATATAATATTTACAAATGTCCTTCGATAAATAGTATTTCTGAAGTGAAAATTATAATACGTCGTCGTGTGTCTCGTCCGAAGCAATAAAGAATTTATTCTAGCGAAAAACACACAAACACACATAGGAATAAAATATATTGAAAACTCTGATATCAAGTGTCTCGAAATTGAATAATAAATTTATTTTCACGAATGAACTTTTCACTCATCGACTTTCTTATCGAAAATATTCAATGAAATTTTGACTGACGCTTATACACATTTTAATATTGATGCCGTTATCCCCAGAGTGCCAAGTGTCTGAAAAATCTACAAACGAAGTGAAATGAGGAATAGAAACGACATTTTGAATTTGTAGATTTAGCCACAGTGCCATAATAATGATTCACGTTTATAAATTGAACTGCGAGATGATCAGTGACCAATTTTTGAATATGTTTGGCCGGAAAAGAGTGAATTTGGTCATAATATCAGTGCTGTACTGTTTAAACTTTATCATCAAACCAATACCAAAAAAAAATCAATTTACTTTCTTTCAAGAAAATCCCGCGATTCCAGAACGAAAAATCCATGTATTCGTACTATTTTTCTGTTCGAATTTCTCAATTCCAGTTATAATTCTCTAATATATAAATGATAAAAAGCTTACTCAATTTTACGACCGACATTACTATTAGTACGGTGAAATATATTTTGATTTAATTTCATATTTACAATTTGTGTATATTTTTTAAATAAAATAAAGATAGACTTATCTCATCCATGTTTCTGTACATAAAAATAGATTAATTTTAAGCAAAAATACTTCATTTTTGTACCAGTGACCAACATATATGAACTGGTATGTACACACACACACGCGCGACAAAGAAACTCGAAAAATATTAAATCAACGAAGAAATGTGTAAAAATACACACAATATACAGACAGGGCAGATAAACGCACAACCTCGTTTCCTGCACCCACGTGTTAAACGTACGTGTGAATTTATATCAATGCCACGACCAAATTTTTCAGGAATATAATAAACTTCAACAACAGTAATTTATAAATAAAACAAAACACGAATATGAAAATAAGAACGAATGTAGACCACTGTAAAGACTGGGACTATTTTGTTCGTTTCGAACGATTTCTCCTCTCTGAACATTCAAAAATGTTCTCTCGCATTTGTTTCCGCAAATATTACACTCGGATCCAGTTTTCTATGTTTAGAGCAAATGTTTAAAGCAAATCGCAAATTAACCACGTCCGAGTAATGGAATACACGTGACACTCGTGCAAAACTAGAGAACTACATTAAAAGCCATCGGAGCTTCTGTCGCAGTCCCGCCGTGTGCTTTTCTGTGTACATCGAGCACAACGACGGCAGCCCGACTCTGTATTTCAAAACATCACGAATCGACTATTCCCGTCTACAAGGAAGTGGATGTACACGCTCGGCAATAAAAGAGGCCATAAAGCCGGCCGATGCGAAGGAAACAGAGAGCACTATTGCAATAACATTCGTTCGAACTGCATGCAATTTATTATTTTAGAACTGTGACGTGTGTCGGGGAATAACCGTAAAAATTGCGAGCGGGGGTTCCGAGAATGAATGACAGAAGTGGCCCAGAATGCGATCTTGACACAGAAGAGGACACAGATCGTTGTTCTTTACGGATTTTCCTCGTGCATCGAATCGAATTTTGCGAACACGCTACACAGTAATCAAACATAATGTGAAATGTATAAAGTTGTCTAAACTGCTATTGGAGTACGGTCTACATACATTTGTATCGATTTAGTAGCGAGGAAAGCTTTATGAAAACTTGAAATTGAAAAAAATGTAAATAAAATATATGCACTGTCACAAAACTTCAGAGTTAGAAAAATGTATGAAACAATTTCCGTCTATGATCCGATTAGAGTTCTACAACTGTAGGTTTCTTTTACAAAAAAAAAAATCATTTAAACATCTGTTTCAATTTCTAAAATGACGTGACGTTTAAGACCAGATTTTAGAACATTTTTCTTATCTCGACGGAATGAATTACTTTGAAATTTCAACAGCGGCAACAGAAGATGTACAAAAAGACGAGAATATGTCATTTTATTCTTTCAAACTGAAGTGTTTTCGATTCAGTAAATAAAAGTTTGCCTCACAGACGTACGAATTTTATTTGGCAACTTTTTAATGATATAACTTTTCAACTTCGAATACATACACACACACACACACACATACATATATATATATATATATATATATATATATATATATATATATATATATATATATGAGAGACAAAATAATCATAAATTCAACAATTATTTAAATTTGTATTTGTCGTAAATGAATTATGATTAAATAAATAACAATATAAATATGAAGCCATAAACTAATTACATTTATATATTTTTTATTGGTTGTAGAGAAAATACGAATTTTAACATTTTTATCGTCAGAAAAGAACTAGTTTATTCAACAACATACAGTAAATCTATTTACATGCATTAATTAAGTGCATTAATAATTTGAGTAATTCCAGAAATCTAACAGAATCAAAAAAATCAATCGTATAAACATGACAGAAATGCCATTTCTGGAACTCGAACTCTAGCTATCAATGTTAGTCATTGTATAAAGAGTTGTGAACAAAAAAAGAGCTACTGGTAAAACATGTTTCTGATTCCGATTGGAACAAAATGAGGGCGACACACTTTACTTCGGATCAACATTTTGAAACTAGTGATTCCAATAATTATATTATTTATTGTTAGATTTCGTTTATCTTCCTGTTTTTGTTAACTTACGAATATTAAATGAATAAAATGATTATCAAATGGGGAAGTTATATCTGGTAGTAAAATGTAAACAATTTGAAGAATAAAAAGCTGAAGGACGATTCTTTTAAAATGTCAGGTTTCTATAATATAAAAATCCAGTGAATGATTTTGTGTACATATTATTTGCGTCAGTGGCAAGAAGTTGATCTTCAAGATATTCGAACGTGGAATCTATTTTTTTATTTGCTTTCAGTTTGTTTATGTATTTTTTTCAATATTTCGAAAACGAATACAAATAAAAGCATGTCCGGCAAACGTACTTGTTGCTTTATCTCCTCGACGGACATCTTCATCAGTTTGGAAGCGTCAACTGTTTTTTAATTTAACAAGGATTTCAATGATGTTAAATCAGAATTAAATCAACATGCTTTCGAGCCATTTACTTTGTTTTATACGCGAGACTCTACGATAACTTTTCAGTTTCATTTCCAATTGAAAAGTGCGAGTGACGTTACCACCCGTGCATTCTAATCATTGTAAGATAATTGTCTAGGCATTTATATGTCAGTAGGATTGGTACGACAAGTTTGTTCTGAACACTGTGTAGACTGTACAATTTCGATAAAAATCAATAGAATAGAAACAGTACCAATTCACAGAAGGAATCAGACTATCCGATACCTCCTGGGAATTGATATCTGAGTGAGCCGACAAGTCACTCTTCAATGTGAGGTTGAGATAAACTCATACGGTTCCGGTTATTAATTCAACCACACAAGATTATTAGACAAGACACGCCTCATGATACTCTTCTCCGACAATAAAAAGTCCAGAGAAAAAAACGCGAGGAAGACAAGCTGAACAAAAATTAGTAAATCCTGAATGACAACGGCCGATCAATTGCAGTTATAAAAATTTTTGTAACTGTTACGACGAACACAAAATAATTACAATAATCGAATCGATATTACACAATTTCTGTAAATGCGCGCGTGTGTTCGTTTCGAAAAGAGCCGTGATTAATTTAAAAACAATAAAAAAAAACACAGACACATCCCGTACAATAAAAATCGAATTAAAGGAAGAGATATATGTTCGGAGTCTGGTACATATTTCATTGCGACACGAATATTCGCATCCATGTTTCATTTTGAACCACGTCAAGTATTTTTTCCTAAATTGAATTTTCCACAGAGTTCTCACATCTTTATATACATATATATATATATATATATATATATATATATATATACACATACATACATTCTCATGAACTGTGAAAGCTAATAATATCCACAGCGACGAGTCTTTGAACCTCGAATATTGATTTATTCCGTTTTATGAATTGATTCCCTAACTCTATTGAACTGTGCACGTTGCCATTTACATAAATAACAAATTCGACTTTAAAAAGGCAATAAATTACGGACTAGAAATAATAATCATATAATGAATTACTGAAAATTATACCTCGTTATATTTGCTTTTTACATTTTCCCATATCTCTATGATATTTCGTAATAGTTTGTTTTATTATCAAGAAATATGAATCACGATTCAATTATCACCGAGTCGTTTATTTAACGGATCGACTACATGTCTAAATATATGTAAGAAAAAATAATACACTAAGAATCACAATCGTCGAACGAAGTAATTGAATAGTCGCACAAGTGGATAATCATTTTATAAATTTTCCGATAGGTCCGAGATCGATGCTGTGTCAGTGGATGAGCAGTAGAAGGAATGATTTAATAAGGAACATAAAGTGTGTGTACAGTGGTTTCTATAAATAAATGTCGACTGGATTTAACTGGATTCGACACAAAGATAAAATTATTTAAAACCTAGCCGCTTGTTAACGTTGTTTCGCGCGCGTGTGTGTGTGTGTGCGTTTTTTTTCTTCGCAAAACAAGTACACGATTAAGTTCTTACCATAAAGTAACTTCAAAAGAATAATACAGTGGAGCTTACACAATAAAATAATAAAATGATTTTTTTTCAGAATCCAAACGTAACATTAACTTACACTTTCCCAAATAATCTACAGCATCGCTACAGTAAAAATAGTGAAATATTTTATTACAATGGCTGTGTGTGAGATTCGTATACTGGCCGAAAATAATTATTACCACAAATGGATGTAATAAAATATACGTTTTTTTCGTACGACTTTTATTGTTTTTGTCGCTTCGACGTTTATTAAAACGAAGAAACGATTATAATTCAGTTTATAAGATCGATGCGATTTATTTATCTGTTCTTTGGCGCTCTGAGGATGACGGTCCTTGGCATCGTCATCGAAATGCGCATCAGCAACAACCAATAATGATTTATTGAACATTTTTGACGAGAATGTGATTTTTATGTGGTTTGCGGCGTGGAAGAACAATTCGCCTGCGAAAATTATTCACGAGTTGCTGTATTTCATTGACTTTTAGCGAAATTGTAGTGTATGCACAGAGTATTTCGAACAAACTTGTGGTACACCGTTCATATCGATCCAAAATATCGATGCTTCCGATAGATAAATGGCTAGACAATTATCTTACGATGATTAGGAGACACGAATGGTAACGTCACTCACACGTTTCATCAATGAATGAAACGTGATGATAACATTTGAAGCAGGGTTACTATTGGATGAGTTTGTCTTAATTGAAAAAAAAAAGACTGCCGAAGCCACGGGAATAATTTGTTCAGTTTTGGGAATAGGTGTCGTGACGCATAAGACATGCAAATTTTTTTGCATGTCTTATGCGTCTAAACAGTGGACGAGATCCGAAAACGCATCGACGACTTCATCGACACAGAGCCACCATATACAAAATAATGGGAGACATTTCGAGGAACGAAATGCATTCCGTTTTCCCGTAAATGATCGTTCATTTTCTATAAAAAAAGAGGCATCGAATTAATCGGCGCACCTAGTAAAACGATTTAAATGTACAATTCACAATAAAATACGAGAAGTGTCGATTACAAAACAAACGAAATAAATTCAATCGTCGATACAACAACAATCGTCGGTGTTTCACACGAAATAAATCTCGATAATGGACGAAAAGTCACGTTTTTCGAGGATACGGCGAGAGTAACGAAATCATAAAGTATAATTAGTAAAATTTGCGCCGCCGCCGCTGACTAACAAGACTCGCTTTTTCTGCTTATCGAAATTATGCAAATTTGTTCGAAGAACTCGTACGGACGCTACTGTAAAACTTGAGTTGAATTCATGATGCATCGACATTATAATCGTGTCATTTAAGACCATTCGCATTATACAGAGAGAGGAAAAAGAACAGGTGTAAGTAATATTCATAAGTTTGAATTTATGAATGCTCTCCTCGCTGGTAATATGCGAGGAGTTCGGCGTTGGAAAAAAAAGAACAGATTATTTAACACGAACCTGGATTATATTTGCGTTCAGAAAAAAAAAACGTCATTATCATATGTAAATGTTTACTTTCGTGGTAAACACACGGTTTTTGCTCAAATGAAGAATAACATTAGAATTAAATTAATTATATTGTTTTAAGTGTTACGCAGAACGTTACAGAAGGAGAATTAACATATTTTAAAATTTATAATATTCATACTTTTCGATTTTTCTAACAAACGACGACTTGTGGAATGATGAACAACATCCGTTCACGATACAGTTTTGACACTGTCGCTGAATTCATTTTACCACGAATGAATCATTCTCTCCGCCCAGAAATCCACACAAAAATGCTCAATACGAATATTTGTTCGTTGCTTACTTATGCGCATTTCGACAACGATGCCATCGTTTTCGGAGCGACCCGAGAACTGGAAAATTCGTTTAAAAGATTGTTTTTTTAAAAAAAAAATTATCACTTGAACCACAAGAAGAAACTGCCGCGTTTCATCGCCAGAATTTCCAAAAAAAAAGTCCTGCGCTTTATCAGCGATCCACACTATTTTCCTGCATCGGGATCTCTGCCTTTCTACAATCGAGATACTTTTTACAATCGAGAAGCTTGTCACCCGATAAGCCTTAAAACTGTATAAGAAGAAAAGTAACAGCAACAATACCCTGGTACGAGCGCTAGAACAGTACAATGTTTTTTTTTTAGATTAGTTTAAAATATACAGCTGTTCTTATGTTCCTCTATGTGGAATTCTTCTTGTTTCGACTGTTCCTGGGGCCCTTACTCGCTGAACACCAACATTTGACCTCAATTTTCCTATGACCTATTTTTGTTATTAACCCCATTTTATTTGTTACGAAAAGTTCACAGTACAATCTAAATAATCCGCATGATAAATACAAACGGTCAAAACTTCTGAACGTGAATGACACTGACGGCGCGATACGCTGACCAATAAAGAGGCCGCAGTCTTCTACTGAACGTGGAGCTCTCCGATCTGTGTCCCACTGCACATTATAAACCATTTAAGCTCTGTGGCTCTTCTATAACTCGCTCGCTGATACATGTGTTATGGGTTTCGAGGCAAGCACTCGGCTCGCCAGTTTCTGGCTTCCCTTCATGAAGCCGGCCTCCGACCAGCCAGAAATATAGGGCGCTCTGAAGATGATAACGTCGTCGTAGAAATGGGAATAATCAACAATCAAAAGTGATTTTTCGAACGTTTTTGACCAGACATTGTGTCTGTGGTTTGTGGATGAAAAAAGAATTCATTTGTAAAAATTAACACACACACACACATATATATATATATGTTAATTTTTCTGCATTTATCTCTCTAGACAATTTTTATGAAATATCGGCATGTAATTCCGAGGTACGGGTATAAAAAAAATGAACAAAGAGTAGATAGACTTAGTATTCTATCCAACGCTAAAAACCAGTAGGCGAGTTATTTGAAAAAGGCGACAGAGTTATTTCAAAGATATTCAATGGTTTTTGCTAAGTCAGTTTTGGTGTTAAAGATAGTGTTATCAATTTGTACGAAAAACAATAAACAACAAGTAGAGATAGATCTGTTTTGTGGTTCTTCTGTTCAGACCACACTTTTTCACAATTGTTTACATGGAAGATAATTTAACACTTGTACATCCGCACACTGCACACACGCACACACATGCATGTGTAAAATAGATTAGAGCGCAGCTTAATAGCTATTGTCGAGTGTATTTTCGTCCAAAAATGTTAATGTGTGTAAACATTGTTGTTTTTTTTGCGTAACGGGCGTTTCGCACTATTAAAAATGGATTAAAATGCGAACCGCTCGCAAAAAGCGTACAGCTGTCTCGTAGTTTACGCGTGATTCGAGTCGTATGAAATATTTACATGTAGTGTGTGTCGTACTTACACTGCACCTACATCAAACATTTTATTAACGTTGCCGATTCTGCGGCGACCCTAGTGACCTACTACACTGCAGAGGTCAACGGCGCTGAACATTTCGCAGAGCGAGGTGCTGTGTAAGAAAAATCTATAAATGTGTGTTTTATTGCTGGAATAGATACGGAATATTGATTTTTTTAACGTGTCTCGTCCGCTGGCATATTTTTTCTTAAAGAGAGAGAGACGTCGTTTTAGAAAAGTCGTAAAACCGCCCTTTTCGAAACTACTAAGACTTGCATTGTTTGAATTTCGAAAATTTGTCTCACACAAACGCATTTTTTTCGGATTTTTATAAAAGTCGCCCGTTTAAAATTATCGGACCAATTACAAAGATTAGAATACTTTTTTTATTACACAAATAGATTTTCTAAAATTTCGTAAAATCGCCATTTTTAAAATTATTAAACTCGGATTTGAATTTAGAATATTTTTCTTGCACCAACGGATTTTTGAATTTCCATAAAATTGTCATTTTCATATTATTTAACTTGTATTTAGCTTCAGAATATTTTTTTACTCATATATATTAATCAAAAGTTCACAGAAACGACGCGTATGAAATTATTAAACTCAGACTTAAACTTGAAATATTTTTCTTATTTTCAAAATGTCATAAACTCGTGCTTCGTGTTTAAAAATAGCTATAAAACTTGTTTGTATATCAATCAAAGCATAAATAAACAAATTAACAATAACAAATATCCACAGCGAATTCAAATATTTAAATATGATTCTTTTATCAGAAAATGTATCAACATCAGAGTAATATTCATACATATTATATATATATATATACATATATACACTCAAGTGTTTGATGATCATGTTTATCTGGACACAGAGAGACTGATAAAAACACACTATTGAACAAAACGTGTCATAGAAAATCGATAAGCTCTTAAAATGTATGAACTCATTACAAATACGATTCACTGTCGCACTAGGGTCTTTTTGGTGTACAACGAACGTCTAATCGGCCAATAAAATTAATGTAAACACTTGAAAGAAAATTAATGACAAATATACGTAATATATTTACAGAAAATCAAGCGTACAGAATTGAGAGAAAAGTATACATTTTTATATGTACACACACATACATATACCTACATTATGTACTAATTGTAAAAATTAATTAGGTCTTCTTTATATATAAAACGAATGTTTGTTTACAGAGAAACTGACATACATTTCAATTCTTAAAATATCACCCATTACTTTATGAAACTCTGCTCCATCCGCCAGGTAACTGACGAATCCCCTGTTGAAAAAGAACGGAGGTTTTGAGTCGATGGAGTCGTTAACGCATTATCGGATCTCGTCCACTGTTTAAGCATTTTTTTTTTTACACGTTTCATAAGTCTAACACCTTCCACCGAAGCTAAACAAAACATTACTGCGGCTTCTGCAGCGATTTTTTTCAACTGGAATGCGAAAAGTTTGCAACGACTAATATACTGCTTTTCGGACGCCATCGCGTTCATTACTGTTTTGTGAGGTTATCCCAACTACTCGAGCAAGATATATAGTGGCTTTTAAATGTTAAAATTTTGGCACTTGAAAATCCAAAAACGACGTGAAAATATTTTAATTTTAAACAGAATTATGACTGATTCTATTTAAAGGCGCCGATTTATTTTTTACACCTAATATACATATACATATATATATATATATATATATATATATATATATATATATATATATATATATATATATATATATAAACATTGTAACACGCAAACTAAATATTCTGAATTGATAAAATCTGACTTAGACAATCATAACATACCTACCCAAACATATTATATGTTTTCATTCTTAGCACGACTTTGGTAAATAAATGATAACAGTAAAGCAAATATAAATAGTTTTTATTACTGCAATTCGTAAATATTTCATGTACTGATTTTTTTACTCGAATCGACGGAATTACATAACGCAAAGGTGATAACGCTGATCATAAAACGTACATAAATTATGGATTCAAGATGCTTCTCTGATTGTAATTATAAACTTTTATACGTTGTCCTGATCGTCTTCGTTCCTTTGGATCAGCTGAGTGTCTGTATTACACCGGGGATTTTTAATCGTTTATGTACACGCTAGTATAGTACAAGAATTTGTACAGATAACTTTTTATTTCACGATTTATTTTCGCCCCACAAACGACAAAAACAACATTTCTGGTCAAAAATGTTCAATAAATCGTTACTAATAATAGTTGATGTTTTTCAGCACAAGTAGATGGATTACAATGAAAATTCTTGAAAATCAATATTGTAGCCCTTAACGTCTACCTGGCCAAAACTAATAGTAAAAAAAAACTGAAACTTATCTGTTCAAAAAACAAAGATTAACAAGATAACATATTCTTCTGATTGCTCTGTATGAAACTTGAACGTCACATATAAATTCATTTCTTTTACAACTTCAACGTTCATCATCTTCGGGTAGATTTTGAACTAAACTTGATATTTCAAAATCAAAAACTGCCTGAAGGTGAACAAAAATCTAACATAGCTTCCAGACATCAGAAAAAATAATTATAAAGAACAACTGGGCGGAAAAACGACACTACATTGATGCTGACGTTTAATTTTTACTTGTTAGAAATGTTGTCGAAATGCGCACAAGCAACAATCAGAAATGATTCAATAATAAATTATTGTTGTTCATTTCCGAGCAGAAAACTACAGTTTGTGAGGTGAAAGAAGAATTCATTTGTGCAAGTGAATTCAGCCAGTGTCAGAATTGTATTTCAATCTGAGAGTTTTGTTGTTTTTTTTTTACAAATACTCGACAGCTTTTAGTTTATTTTAAATACCTAATACGTTCGTCGACGCGATCTTTGAACCTTCTTCCTGTCATCCTACTCTCATTCTCAATGATATTTTTGGCACATCACTTGTCCAAGCTATAAAAAAGTATTTGTTTTGATTTTCGATATTTTTTAATTCCCTCTCTCTCTCTACATATATATATATATATATATATATATATATATATATATATATATATATATATACATCCCAAGCTACACTTTTATAAAATCTTGCAGAGTTTCAATCAAAAGAATGTATCGTCGACAACAAGAACACTTTTTAATCTCTCCATCGATCAATCACTATCTCCGTTGCGGTCATTTGACATTTTTTGTAAAGACAATGCGTCATCTCATTATCAGTCGATTCTTCAAAAGTTCTCTTCAACATTTCCGTCCTATTTCTCTCGAGCTTCCAGTACAGAACTAATATTAATTATCGATTACCCGTACAACAATAATATTCAGATACAATAGCTGAAACTTTTTCTTTGAGAGAGAGAGTTGCTTTCTCAATGAATGAATGCATATGCTGTCTTTTATTCAAGGACGGATTCGAACTCAACATTATATATATATATATATATATATATATATATATATATATATTTGTACGTATGTGTGTATGTAGGCATAAACGAGAATAATGGCGAGAAATAGATTATTGTAAAATTTACATAACTAGAATGGTTGAATCTCTGACGTATGTATAAAACGCAAGTCGAGACACGATGTCTGCCTTTGTGTCAGTACAAAATAACATGTTTCAGAATTCGCGCTGCTAGTTCTAAAACACACATCTGATTACTACTCACCATCTGACAGTAATGGTAATTAAAACTCGCATGTTTCGACATTATTAACAATCTGCTTTTAATAAATTCAAAAATACGTTTCGAAAGCTTGTGAAACAATGTTTGCCGGGTTGTTAACAATAAATACACACACACGTATGCACATATATGTGTATATTTATATATAATCTTCTAAGGCTGTTAAAAAAATCCCACTGTTTATAAAAATGTAATAAAGTGTCTCGAATCGTGCACACACAACGAAGACCGCACTGAAATGTTCACAACATCTTTATTACTTGGACATAAATTTAATTAGTGCATGAAATGAAAGACAGTGAACGACAGGAAAATGCTAAAATTACAAAATTCACTTCACATCATATTTATAACGGATATTTTTCAAGAATAACTTCCATACACATTAACAGGTGGATATAACTAGTGCTAGGTACTTGTTTCTGAAAAAGGCTCCGAGGTCTTTCGGTCTTACAAGGATACGGACAGACATTGAACCGAGGTAGATTTTGTTCGAATTGAAATCCTTCTTTTGTATATGTGATCGTAGCTTAAACGTCGCCTACGGATAAATACAGAAATTGGAAATCAACTGTACGAGAAGATGAGGTGAGGTGTTCAATTCATTATTCATTCATCGAGTCTGATTCATTCATTGAGTTGTTAACTTATTATTCTGCACCGTCTTCATTGTATTCTCTGTTGTAGGTCATGGGACATATCGAATATTTAAATGAAAAAAAATAGATGTATGTGTTTACAAGCACGCACGCACACACATACATCATCTCTTCTGTGCTGTGAATACCAAACATTTTAGACGAACGATCGGAAACATCAGATCAATACCTTGAGCCGTCCTCCACAAGTCCCACGAGCATACAGAACGTTTATATTCATAGAGGAATATATGAAAAATTATGTGTACGTATAAAAATCTCGGATGTGGGTCACTTTTGAAAGAACACTGTTAAAATGGAAGTAAATCAAATATCATTCTGGACGCTATCCAAGAATATATAATCGAGGATCGCTTCGATATCTATAGACGACGACGACGACGTGTAAAAATATATCTTGGAGAAATAAAGAAAGAGAGAGAACCGAACCGAAGACCTGTACAATAAATTAACTAGAATCGTGTCTTCGAGAGAGAGAGCGAGATGCGAGCGGACTTCTTCTCCTTCGACGGCTTTCCGAACAACGTACCGTACGTGTAAACATAAAACAATCAACATTAAAACTTGAACAAAGATTGATATAAACACTTTTAATACTTCCTAAATGTTCTCGTGCGCCGAACGAAAATCATAAGCAGTCGAGTCATAATTAAAATTACCAGAGCAGAGATCGGAGAATTAGGTCAACTCACGTACGTCAACACTTTAAAACTGATTAGTACATCAGTTTTAATTAGCTCCGATATCTAGCTGTACGCAAATTGAATATATTTATATCGTATTCATTAACAAATTAAACAATAATTATACTGAAACTAATACTACAGCGAAGCGATCGAGTAATTAATTATCGACGAGAAATGAAGTTGCACGCTCGCACTTACTTTTCGAACGGGAAAATGGATTGACAGAATATGAAGAGTACTGGCTTTTTTCGGTTCGGATTTTTTTTTGCGATTTATGGGAAACAACGATCAGAAATGATCGATAAAGATTTACACGATGAGACGAGTCTATGAAAAAGAATTACTCTGAGAGAGAAGAGAAAAAAAATCTATTTGTAAAACTGTTGAAGTGACATTAACGTTTTCATTTAATTTTATACATTTGAAAAGAAAATTCTACTTACAGCACCGATAAAAATATTTCCTATTAGTAAATGAGTTCATTTATAAATGAAAATAAACAGATAAAATACATAACAACTGAATTATATTCCAATGACATCATTTTAATGATACTGTGGCTTTACTGTTCTCTATTTTCTCGTAATAAATATTGTGAAAGATTAACATTTCATTTCTTGAAAAACCAATACTACATCCAGCTAATAGAAAATAATTTGTAAATATCTGGAACAGTGACGTGTGTGGAAAGGGATGTATATTTTCAAAATAGAAATTCTTTTTCATTTTTTTGTATATATATATATATATATAATATTTGAAAAATATTTTTTAAAGCATCAGTAAAGATCTTCCCTGTTAATAATTTATTTCATTTATCCAGAAAAAAAAACCATTACACTTCATTCACATCATTTTAATGATAATGTGGATTTACTGTTTTGTATTTTTTAATAACAATTCTTCTGAACGATCTTTTACATTATACTTCTTGAATAAAGAAATAGTACGTTCAACTAAACGAAAATAATTCCAAATCAGCTGAAATTCTATTTTCAAAATAGAAATTCTTTTCCACTCTCCCGTATTTTTTAAATTTATAAAATTTTAAAAACATTTTGTTTAAAACATCAATTAAAAATCCTCCCTGTTAGTGAACCGTATCGTTTATGCACAAAAAACAATGCATTACACTTCAATTACATCATTTTAATGACACTGTGGACTTACTGTTCTATATTTTTTAATAACAATTATTGCGAAAGATTATTTAACATTTAACAAAAAATCACAAATCTTAAAGAATAAAATTTTTAAATTCAGCTAGCTAATTGAAAATAGTTTAAAACCAGCTGGAAGAGGGAATCGGAAAAAAACCTACTTGTAAAATTGTTAAAATGAAAATAACACGTGTATCTTTTTAATTTAGAAAAAGTTTTGCTTATAACATCAATAAAAGTCTTCCTTGTCACTACTTTTTTTCTCGTTTATATACAAAAAAAAAATTATTATATTTCAACTGCATCGTTTCAATGATACTTTTTTTTTCTAATTAAGGAGAGAAACAATTAAATAATCAGTCATGTAGGTTTATTAAAAGCCTGACAGCCATAAGTGGTCTGATACGGGCAACAACAATTTCTCGTGCGGTTCCAATGAAACTACAGAAAGAAAGAAAAAAAGACATCTCGAGAAACGTTGTTCTGAAAACAATATAATTGAAATTATTCTCGTTTACGATTTTTTAATATCGTTTTATTCGGAAAGAATTAATAGTCGACACGATTAAGTCCTGTCGATTTTTTATCTGAATTCGTTGCGAACGGAATGAAAAGATTTTACAAATGTTTACAGGCAGTTAAGAGATAAATCAACCGAGCGGCCCAGCTAACACAGAGCTCGAGCAGAAATCCGAAATGAACTGCACAAATCGCGCGCCATGTTCCGATGATCTCTCTATACAAACAGAACCTGTCTCGAAGACAGGTTTTAACACGTTTTGCCATGGGAAGATGACTCGGACGAAACTGAACGCGACTATCAAAAGTATTGACCCTCATCGACACTGTCGACGGCAATAGCATTGAGCACTTTAGAACAAGAAAGGAAATAGTAAATTGAATACGGTCGTTTCAATGTGCGACGACACGCACTCTGCCCCATTTTTTTTTTCCTTCCAGCGACGAATGTGCGTCACTTTATGCGTAGACTTGCGAGGCAAACGCCCGCTGACTGACGATAATGTGCATGCACTTGCGTACACGCATCCATTTGTCCGACTGTCATTGAGAAAGACACAGAAAAATGCGGTGTACAATCGTCACGAGTGCCCTTGCAGTCGGGTATTTGTAAACAAGACAGTTGAATCGGTGTACGCTGAATGTATGTGCGCACACATATACTCGAATTTGATAATTCAATTAAAACAGAATTAATTCAATATTTTGGTATTATAATCGAGCTTGAAAATAACTGTACACGAACGGTGGGCTCGCGGTGAAACTGGGACGACTCAAACAGAAAGTAAAAAAAAATTGCACGCAGAATAACTGATGTAATGAAGAAACTGTGATGAAAACAAATGTTTTTTTTTTGCTAGCTCATTTAATGTATTTTCTGACCACAAGAAAAAATACAATCAACTCATAACAGTAAGTGAAATAATCTTAAACAAAATGAGAACACGTTAAAATAAGCCTGAGGGGTTTTCACACACATGACGACACGACATGCAAACACTTTGTGAATTTCCATTTAAATAAGAATTTTGACTTTTTCGAACGAGTACAATTTATTGAAAAGAAAAAAATATACATTTTTCGATCTGACGATAGACAACACTTTGTATTGAGAAAAGTCTAATCAACTGCATTTTAAAAAATCACCATCCAACAAAGAAACAATGCTGTACATCATTCATGGTTCGGGGTTTAATGGACCGGCGATTCTTCATTTACATCATATATTCTAAAACACCATTCGCTTTTTAGCACTGAAAAATCAGGTCTATGAAACGACTGTTATTTTTATCGAGACAATGACTCGAAGCGCACGGATGTGATTAACAATTGTCGCCACGTAATTGAAACGCCGCCACACAGTCTTGATATCTAAACGCAATTGAAAATTAATCGAGTTATCTTGAAAGAAAAATCCGTAATCACTCAATTTCTAACAAAGATGTCAAAGAGGTGTTAATCGAATAATGTAGAGAATAACATTGATCCAACGTACTGCAAACAACTAATGGAAAGCATTCGTTCGAAACTCAACACGGTTTCGAACAACAACTGACTACAAAACTAAATATTGAATTTTTTTACAAAAAAATATGCATATTATTTTAATAAAGCGAAAGTGTATCGGTTTCACTGTGACATTGATCGTTGACTTTCATTTTTTTTTAATTATTTCTTTTACTATCATAAACTACTTACATTTACATTTCTTGTAATCAGAAAATACATTAAACGAACTAACAAAAAACAGCATCCCTTTTTTCATTTCTTGAGCTATTTTACAATTAATTTTGTTTGTTCGAAGTGTCGCAGTCTCTCACTGCCGGCCACTGCACATAATTCTAATGACAAACGAATCGAACTATGAACTTTAGACGGGAAAAAGTGATCAGCTCAAAGTATGACGTCAGTCTTTTCAGGAAATACAATTATTTATATAAAACTGCACGGACAGAACGCGCTGATGTATGAAAATAAACATGCAGTTACATTTAAATATATATATATATATATATATATATATATATATATATATATATATATATATATATATATATCGAATTTTTTCAATCTCAAAACAAACACATACTTTCATATTCTTGGAATTATTCGCACATACTTTCTTACACAATGATCTTATCCGAAAATATCGACTCTACAATGAACGTTGCGCGTCAGATGAATTTAAACCGGCGATCCTTGTAGAATTCTCGACATACTGTGCTCGCAAACCAACTCTCCGCATCGACCGGAGAGTTAGGTTACGTTGCAAATTAGTATTTATAAGGATATAATCATAAAGAGGTCAAGTAAATTAAGATGGTGATTTAAGTTAATGACACACACACACATGATTAGCTCGTCTTCTTGAACGTGTGAGCATCAGGTCTGTTTACGCCGGCCGATTATCGATTCGCATATTATTTTTAATTAACGCACATCATTTCTGTTACTTTATTTTTTTTTGTTTCAGTATATGATATTTCGTGACTCATACGAGGCCACACCTGAATAAAAGATTGTTGAGCACAATAACGCTTAACATGTTACTATATACATATTTTATCGAATGATCCATCGCGTATACCAGTGATATTCAACATTCGACACCTTCGCGAAATAGCTGTCTTTTTTATAAAAAAAAATCAAGGTTTATAGAAAAATGGAATACACTTCAATCCCCAAAATATCTCACATTATACTGTATAACTCTGCTCCATCTGTCTGGTAACTGACGAATCCCTTGTCGAAAAAATATGGCCTACTTTGGGTCGAGGAAGTCGACAATGCTTTTTCGGGCCCTCTTCCACTATTTCAGCATATTTTTTCATTTTTTGTGGGTAACAAAACGTTCCCCCACAGCTGAGTAAGTCACTGCCGCTGCTTCGGCAGCATGTTTTTATCAACTGGATTGCGAAAAGACCTATCGTGTTCTGTGAGGTTATATCCATTGATTGGCCAAGATATCTAGTTTTTTATATGTTAAGGTTGGCACATCAAAACCATAAACCGACAAGAAAATATTTTAATTTAAAACAGAGTTATGATTGATTAAACTTAAAGGCACTGAATTAATTTTTACATCTAATAATTACACTTCTTTCACATCAATCCTGTTTGATAATAATACAGATTATTATAAATAATTATCCTGTAAAAATACGCCCATCGAACTTGTACTTAATTTTAAATAACTGATATTTCTCTATTAGTAAAATCTTGAATTTAAAATTTAAAGAACGTCATTTAAGGCTTCTACTCTTAACTCTCTCTCTCTCTCTCTATTATATATATATATATATATATATATATATATATATATATATGTAATGAAAATAACAATCTTTTAGATTTAATAATACTTCTGCCATAGAATTTCGATTCGAAGAACCGAAATTCTATGGCAGAAAATCTCAAGGAAAAAAACACCCTTCACAATGAGAACAAAACAAATCGATCGTGCACAATCAATGGGAAATAATTGATAGAAGCCAATTCAAAACCAATTACTCAACCATTGAACATCACACTGAGTGTGAGACACAAGAACGACCACGTTTCTCTTTTAAAAAATAGCTCTATTACCCTCGAAGAATTCTACTATTACATTCCGGATGAATTTAACAAATTTATAATTTTATTTATTTCTCCATCAGATACAAAATCGACTCTGAAAATAAATTATTAGCATTAGCAGTGAACGTGAACGACGCCAAACAATCTGACGCAACTGTTGCAAAAAAAACATTTTAAAACCGTGTATTAATTTTAAAATTAAATTGTATTTACAATAACTATACAGATTAAACATGTCGAATCAGAAGACAGTATTTATTATAAAAATAGAACTTAATTATGAATCGATATATTTATTATTTCTTATTAAAATACTAATTTAAAAAAAAAAACTCGAACTCTAAACATGTTTTCTTGTAGACATCCAACAAAGTCAAAGCTCTTTTTGTAACGTTCTGATAGCACACGATGTTAGACAAATGGATACAGTTTCTAGCACCTGCGTTAAAACGCACTAAAATTTCACATAATCGACAAGTATTCTATACTCTATATCCCTCATCCCTATATTCTATAACCTCGTCCGTTTCAGGGACGATAGAGTACAGGGCGTACCGTTACCTGATTAGATTTTCTGTCCTTTCAAATATCGAACTGTATTTATCACCGTAAATTAGATCACATACATTAAATGTTTCAACTAAAATGAGAATAATATTTTTTAAGAAATATTCACAATATTTACTAATTAAATAAGACCATTGTTTGTTTACTATTCTGGTGATCTTTTCCGTACGCCATCGCTTTGAAAATGATGACATCGTCATCGAAATGTGAATAAACAGAAATTAAAAATGATATTTAATGATTTATTGAACATTTTTTGACCAGGCATTTTTTGTTGTAGTTCGAGGGATGAAAGAGAAGAATTTATTTGCGAAAGTCCATAGTGGTATTCAAACATACTCCCCGATTACATATCTAGGGAATGTTCTTGAAAAGGAAATACTGGAAGGAAGAATATATCTGACAGAGATATACTTAAAAAAGCCCTTCTGAACTAATGAGAAAAAAATATTTATAATTACTGTTTTTTCAATTATTCTAATTCGTGGAGTAAAAGTAATCCATTTGACTGAATTTAACCACTCTGTCAATACTGTATTGTTACATTGTTTGTCTTCACGTTTTTTTTTTCAATACTTTGAAGGATTTAAGAATTACAGAAGATTAACAATCGAATCGAAATGAGTGTAATAACGTCTATTATGATTCCAAGATTCGCAAAGAGTAATGAAATGAACAGGTATTTAAGAAAACAGAAAAATAAAATTTCTATACCGTAAATATCATTCTTGATTCAATCAGCTTTCGAACACATTTTCCTCTAGACATTTTTATTGAATATGGAATCTCTTTTAAAAACATCTACAATTCAATGAAAATTCGAACTGGATTACACCGAAATATGGTGTATAAGAAAAGTCACAAATCCGTAAATTAACTCGTTCATTTTCGTCGCAATAACCGAACGTGAACAGAAACGTATCGAATACCTATAAAAATACATACAAACAACTTCCAATCGTTTCTCAATTACATTATTGTTCGGTCTGTCATAAAAATGTTCAGACAAATGCTTTAACATATTTCCTACCCTATTATAATCTTCCATCTCGTTTGGCTCTTACGTTAAGTCTTTCATCATAAATCATGACGTTATTCAAAATACCTACCCAGTTTCTTTTGTACATTGTAATACGATTGTACGAAAGAATCCTTTTTTTCCGACTTTCACACGATAAACCTCATATATATATATATATATATATATATATATATATATATATATATATATATATATATATATATATATATATATGTATATGTATATATATATATATATACACACACATATGCATATTAATTGTATAAATGGCTTTATACAGAAATGTTTATGTATTGAAGTTTTTTTATTTTTTAAAATACTTTAAACTTCAAATACAACTCTTCGAAAAAAATATTTTCGTACAGTTAACTTCGACAAAATGTAATTTTTAAAACTAGACAATTTCCTGAACTTTTTCACAAACGTTCCGTGCATCTCTTTACAGGGCTAGCTAACAAACTTGTTCAGAAAACACAAAATTGCTTTAAGAAAATAAAACGAAGTTTTGTCGAGAATTAAAACCTATGTGCATATTTTTCTCTGCATCATTTAACATTAAACAATGCACACAAGATATCAGAGATACCGTTCAGTAAATTTCTGTGTTTAATTAAACGTCGACAGTCAATCAGTAATATTTATTACAATTGTAGAATCTCTACAAAACTGAAATCGTTTAATAGATGTAAAAGTGAACTCGGTGCCTACAAACAGAATCAGCCCTAACTCTGTTTTAAATTGAAATATTTTCCATCGTTTTAAGACGTTTTAAACAGTTAACCAAACCTCACAAAACAGTGGTGAACACGATGCAGTCCGAGAAGCATCATTTTAGCGATTGCATACCTTTCGCATTCAAGTTGAAAAAATAGTGTCGACGCGGCGAAAATGATTTGTTCAACTACGGGGGAAGGTGTTGTGATGCACAAAAAATGAAAAAATACTACAACAGTGGAAGAAGACCAGAAATACATTGAAACTTCATCGTCTCAATGCAGCCATCTTTTCCCTGACAAGAGATTCGTCAGTTATCAGACAGATAGACCAAAGGCACACAAAATAATGGGAGCTACTTTGAGGACATGAATGTATTCGGTTTTTCTGTATATAAATATTCATTTTCTATTAAAAAAAAAGGCATCGAATTAATTTGTACACCTGACGCCATGCAATAAAATCGATAATATTTATTAATAGCACACAGTATTCATCGGTTTATAAAGTGAACAAATTTTAGAGAACGATTGTAAATCTCAACTATGTATATAAATATATCAGTCTTTGATAAGTGTTTTATCTCTACACTCGTTTTTTGATTAGATACCGTTTTGAAGGTAATATTTAAAAACGATAGTAAGTTTTAAAGATTACAAAACAAACTAAACACTTAAAATTTCATCAGAAGTACTAGAAATCGATTTCAATTATCGTCGAAGTTTGTAAAAAAAATATCGAGCCCGACACTTAACACATCTGTGCGTCACGCACGACACAATTCGCATTAAATAATGGTCGTAGACTATTAAACGATTTTATTCGCGACCATATCCAAGGAATAAATTTAGCACATCTCCCATGTGTACATCTCTAATATTTGCATACTGCAAACTTGTTCATTACTCATTGTAATTGTACGTACGATGCGCGGAGCTCACTTCCAATGATTACTCATCGTAAATTTACAGTGATAGAAATTTTAAACAGATCTAATTTTAACGGAGTTCCGTTTATCGGCTGTTTTCACTGCGGGTAAAATTTAAATAAGTGGAATTTGATGAAAAATATAACGAGAAATAACGCGATCGATGATTCCAGGTTCGTGTGAAGTTTTGTTTTGTCGTCGAATTTCGAAGAACGTGACACGATTTGGCCGCAGATAATCAGATTTCAGTTTTATTCACTGGCCGAATTCCTGTTAATCTTACAACTTGAATGAGAGTATTTACCGTTTATAAAGAACTACATTTGAATATGAGAGACTTTACAAATTAAATACTTTTCTTCCACCTCCACAAACGACGGATTACAAAAAAGTGTTCTGATCAAAGATGTCCAGTAAATCATTATCGATGATTTTTGATTATCGCTTAAGCGCATTTCAATGGAAACAATCTCAAAAAATACATTTAACAAGTTAAAATATATTTTCTTAAAGAGAGAACGGTATTTTTTGAGAATTGAAAACATTGTTTAAAATATTAGAAAACATTTAGATAAAAATAAGTCTAAGACATGTGAACATAAAAAGATTTAAGTTCATCTAAATGATTATTTTATTAATTGATATTTATTTATAGAAAACAAATACTGTAAAAAGTCGTTACGTTTGCCCTATCAAATGATCTGGGTTTATGATCCTCACTGAAATGAAAATAGAAGGGTTTTTGTTTTTTTGAAAAAAAAAAACATTCCTTTTTGGAATTAAAAGAATTTTGTCACTCTAAAATATATAAACACAAGAAGGTTTTAAATGGCTGGCTGTTTAGTTTATTAGTTGATATTTATTTACATGATCCAAATATTATCAATATTAATTCGGTTGTCCTATCAAAAGATCTGGATTTACGATGATCCTCTGAACTAAAAACAGATTTTTATATTTTTTTGAAAAAATAAAAAAGAAAAAACACCCCTTTTTAATTAAAAACTACCCGTCTAAAATATGCAAACATAAAAATGTTTTAAATGGCTAAATTGTTAGCTTATTTGTTGCTATTTATAGAAAAATAAATATTGTAAAGTCATTACGTTTGTCCTATCAAAGAATCTGGAATTACGATGATCTTCTGAAATGAAAACGGAAGAGGTTTCTTATATTTTTACTCGGCTGCGTTCATGTAAATATATTTTATACAAAAAAAAAAAACAACAACCCCTAATAGATAAACACAGTCCCCGAACGATTCCCGCGATAAAAGTATCAAACACGAACGGATATGTCTTGTATGGGGAACGGAACGGGCCGAATCGAAAAACAAAGTCCACTTCCGAGCCCCGTCGATGTAAATACAATATCCGCGGCCGCATCCCCCCGTGACAGATTGTCAGTAATGGATACGTATGTGTCATTGATCCTCCTACAACATGCCCGTTTTTTCTATAAAGTAGCAGCGCTTCGACGCAACGATGACTTTGAAAAAAAAAACACACACATTTTCCACATCTCGCAGTTTAACAAAAAGTGCGTGGGCGGAGACGAGAACGATCCAACAAAAGGCTTCGGCAACGGCGACGCTCGCTCGAGCTTTCACGAATTTTCATGACAGCGCAATATGACCGCGACTCGCGAACAACACGACAAAGAGGAAACACAAGATACATCCAGCACGTGTTTTAATAGTAGCTATGCACACGCACACGAACACGAGTTTTCTGTGAAGTGCTCGTTAAGCATTTCTCTGTGCAATGACAATGACTTCTTATAATAATAATTAAGATGCCGACGGACGACGGAATGCGCGGAGACGAAAAACGTTTCTGAACTCGAATTTCTATAGAAATTCACGAATCTCGTTTAAACGAGAACCGTGCAAACGATTAGCAGCGCACAGATGTTTCCGAATAAGAGATAACGGACAGATGTTTATAAACATTTTATGTTTTTCGTTGCGACAATCGAACTACAAATTCAACACACGAGCGTTCGTAATAGCTGTGATACCGTGAAGACAATTTAGATAAAATCGTTACAGCACTGAAATAGACGCATGTTTATAAATGATGGCGCAACGACGTGGAGATCGACGCGCACAATTACAGGACAGAGTCCAGTTTGTGCGAATTAATAAATATTTTACACATACAATAAATCTATATAAACAAACGGTCGTTCTAATAATATGTAACTCGACGAACAGACATATATCTATGAATATTAACGGAACGACCGTTTACAATCTCATGAATATTAACGAAAACATCTGATCTGCAGTCGTCTTGTAGGGCGGAGACGCGCCTACCTAACCTCCGGCCCGCGGAAGTCCGCAATCAGACGCGCGGACATTTTCAGAATGTGTACAGTGAAACACGGACCGTCTATAGAGCGTGTTTGTTCGTTTTTACCGAAAACAGTCACCGAATTGTATCGAAATGTCCGTGCGTTTCAAAACAAAACTGAAACCGTTTCAAAATCGACTAAATAACAACGACTTCAACAATTATTTTCCAGCACTTCATACAACTTCTAACGACACTTCCGGAAAACAAGAATGTATCGATATTTTACTAAAATCGCACAATGAATTCGTAGAAACGTTCGTTGATTTTAGAAACAAGGAAACGTACTTCGAAATACTTTCATCTGCAGTTATGACCCCCGCGACATAAACAAAATCCCTGGAGAGTGCCAGATGGAAATTCTAGAACTCCGGGAGAAAAGGGATTTTAAAAATGGGATTTTTGGAATTACCTGGTAATGAATTTTATAAAAATCTAAATCCTCGAGAATCTCCGAACTTGGTTGACAATACAAAGAAAGTAATATCATTATTCGGGTGCACATCTAGGTGGGAACAATTTTTTTCGAAAATTACACAAAATCAAAAAACAGATTCCAGATAATCGATGAGCACACCTTGCGCGTCGCCACTACTAAAATCGCACCGGGTGTCAATCCATTATTAAAAAAATAAGCAGTGGCAAATATCGCACTAAATTTTATATTACATTTTTCTTTGGAATTGTATTTTTCATAGTTTTGCTTGCGGCTATATAATCACTAGGGGGCTTCGCTCGCCCACTTCTCAATTGTAAGCTTGTGCATGCAACCGAATGAAACAAACATACTTTTTATATGTCTATATAATTATTATCAAATATAATATATAGCAATGTAATCGTTACACACACACACACACACACACACACACACACATATATATATATAATGTGTGTGTGTGTGTGTAGTATGTCTATATAAACATGGTAGTAGATTTTATTTTTGCAACATTTTAGTTTTTTGAGGTTAAATACTGTTTTAGATATATATATATATATATATATATATATATATATAGAGAGAGAGAGAGAGAGAGAGAGAGAATAAATAATATAACGACTATGATACTAATTGTGATACTTTACAATAATCAACACCGAAATAATAAAAATCGAAATAAATAATTTTGAAGTTCTTTTATATTTCCCCGTACAAATTATGGCCCTCGTCTACATCAGACAAATACAATATGGCCCGCCACTGAAAAATGTCGCCCACGCCTCTGTTCTATAGCGTCCAAGATATGTACTCGATTTACGATTAATTTTCAAGAAAAGCATGAAATTTAATCAAAACTGTTGCGGTCAGTACGCAATTTAAAAACTAAATTCCGAACGTACGACATATCTCTTATCAGACCGTGCATAAACGAAAATATATTTTGATATTGCGTATAATCAGCATACACTAATTTCGGCTCCGAATTTGTTTCATTTTCGTTCCATACAAAAATTTTTATGATACACAAACGATATAACAGTAATTAAAAATGTTTATTATATATTTGAATTGTGAAATTAAAGTACTGATTTTTATTTTAGTTAACATGAATCAAATAAAGCACCGTGTTTATTTTCATATAAATCCAGCTGTTTAGATTATTTTAATTGTGAGATAATCGAATAACAGTTGCAAAAAGAAGAAATCTATACTAGAACTTTATAATTTTATAACATAAAACGTAAGAAACATGCTACCATTGTAACTCTACTTCAATTTTTATTACTCTATAAAAAGATAACTGCTTTTACTTTATAAAATACTTTGTATTCCACTAAACAGATTTCAAAGGAAATTGAAAATATTAAAAGAGTGAATATTTATTATTACAGTTTATAAATATTTATATCTGGTATTTTTTTTTTGTTCGGGAAAAAAAAAGAGATTGATGGTCAGAGGAAGTAGAATCGATTACACAAATCAATTCTTTTTTCATCCCACAGATCATAAAAAAATGTTTAATAAATCTGGATCGATCATCTTTGATTGTTGCATTTCAATGACGATCAAAATATAGAAAATCTTACAGGAGAATCGATATTTGTGATTTTTGATCGAGAAGAGCTATTAATCATAAGACTCTAAGAAAAATACTGATGTTTTCAATGAGGTTTGCAGCTTGAAAAAATAATGAACGACAACAAAGTTCTATCCTATCTCTAAATGAAATAATTCAATGGGTACGAGCAGCGATCAAAATTGATCAGAATTGATTTTTTGAGCGGAAAAATGTTTTTGTGGTTTGTGGTGTGAAAAGAGAATTCATTTTTGAATATAAAGTGTATTATATTTTATAATTCTGAAAAGGGTGTTCTTTAAACCAAACAAAAATAATTAAGAACATTTCAATATTTGTACAATGATGATTTGTATCGCTAACACTCATATTTATTGTTTTTGGAATATATGTGGTGTAGTCCTTAACTTTTTTCTTATAATTGCAATTTTCTTGAAGTTCTGCGGTAACTTAACGAATTGGATCAAGAGAATACAGTTTCGAAAGTAAAATTCTTACAAAAGAAATACGAAAACGAAATAAGTGAAGAAATCCGAGAAGACTTAGTACTGCTGAAGTGTATTTATTAATACAATTTTGAACTACGCACGAAACCGACAGAATTATTTAAAGAAATTATCGACATGGGATTCCTGAACACATATCAGCTACTACGGCGATTATGCTTCGAATTTGTTTAACCATGCCTGTGCGTGCAGCAGAAGGAGAAAGGCCATTGGATGTTTGTGAAAAAGAATAAAAAATTTCGAGTCAAGAGCGACTAACTGGACGGTCGACGTTAAACATAAACTATCAGATAGGCTGTATTTTGGATTATTTTGAAATTATCACTGACTTTGCTAGTGCTAGAGCATGAAAGGCTTCTGTTAAATAATTTTTATGCCTGGATAAATATTAAATATCATTAAACAGGCACAAATATTTCATATTTTCTTCCTCAGTTTTCAATTTTGAAGGGCGTTGAAATGTCGGCTGCCCCAGACCTCGAATTTTCTCTGAAAAGCCCTGTGTGTACATATGCATGCATACATATATATATATATATATATATATACACTAGATAATTTATAGTAGAATAGAAAGTGATAATAAAAGTTAAAACGACAACAAAAAAACAGATAATCCTCTGGGAATTATAACACAATCATTTCAAGTATTCACCAAGAACACACGGACTGTGTACGTACAGAAAACCTTCAGTGCGACTACTACATCATAATCATGCGGTCAATCTCATGACCTTCCAACCACCAAAACCAACGTTATTCCGTCTACTCCATTTACCTTGGTGTCAATATTGACTGAAAATTATTCAGTTATATAAATAGCACACGGTTTTTTTAAGGATAGACCGCGCTGATTTTTTCTGTCCGATAAACGGCAACGGAGCGAGGCGCGCGCTCTTTTAAATATTAAAAACGTTTCACACGGAAAAATGTGCTCGCCGCTCGTGTCGTTACGCCACCACAACTGCTTTTCCTTGCATTAAAAACGTGCGACCGTCTGTCTCGGTGGGTTAGAAAAATCGTTACGTATCGAAATTGTCGTTCGAAAAATTCCTGAACTGGTGACTGATTTAATAATAATCTCTATCCGTACGCCTAATCGAAACCAGCAAACATTCATTGTAATGAGCGATAATGAGCAGCGTGTGTAATTATCAACTGACGGTAATTTACTGACGTAATTAATGACGGAATACGTCGAATTTTGTTGTTAGGCACTGATGAGAGTAATGTACACGCAAATTACTGCAGTGAAGTTATATATATATATATATATATATATATATATATATATATATATATATATATATATATATATATATATATATAGACGAGGGTAGCGCTAAATATTTCGGCCTAGATAGGAAAGAATGTAAATAACAAAACAGAATTTTACTGCTTTCCTGTTCATCTGTTTGAGCACACTTTATAGTAATCTACTAAAGCAGGGGTTCTTAACCTGTGAGGTGTTCCGCCGCTGGGGAGGTGCGAAGGGGTTAGTGAGTCCTTTATAACATTTTTGTAACTACTTCTTTTTAGAATTTAGTTCATATTGTACCACGAATGTGATCTCATTGATCGGAAGCAGCAACAAATATCTCACTGAATGACACCGAAGGCTTTAAACGACTTCATAATAATGCCGAAAGACAAAAAGATATCCCTGAAGAACAAAACAGTGATCACTATTTCTGTGTATCTGTTGATGTTAAAATAAAATGTAAATTACATAATGTATCCATTTATTAATTACTTTCGGAACGAAGGGGAGATGTGAACTTAAGTTTACTTTCGGGGAAGGTGCGAGACTAAGACGATTAAGAGCCGCTGCACTGAAGAGTAAACGAGTTCTTGCACCGTGACTGAATTCGCTTTCACCTGAACAATGATTATTCTCGTTTTAAAAAATATATATCCACCTCCACTGAAAAATACTCGTGCTTTTATTCAAATTTCAAACGTCTTCAAAGAAAATCATTCACGGTACGAATATAAAACCCGAGAATACACCTGAAATCCGCTTACGAGATTTCTGAGATTGTACACAGTTACTGCTTCCAAATTTACACTCATATTCGCCTCAATTCTATTTTTTTCTCCCCATAGTTATACGCTCTAGCACAATCTGCGAACCTGTGTGTACGCACGACAACACGATTTGTAGTCGCGTTGAAATAAACTGTCTACGAAACAAGCTGAATACATATATATATATATATATATATATATATATATATATATATATAAATCAATACTTTTTATTTCGAAAAAATACATGCCGCGTACGACACAAAGCCATATTTTTATCTTCGATGCGAGTCTTGTCATATTAACATTAAAAAAGACGCTCGAAATGTGAATGTGGCGAGGAGGACGTTCCTTTCTAAAATTGAATTTCTCGAGGATACAAAATGACGAAAAAAGTGTATTTCAAAAAAAATAGAGGGATCAATAATAGAGTGCGTACGAGCAGCTTCGCCCACTGACCGATAATGTAGATTTATTCTACTTGGGATGAAATAAAGTATACTTGACGGCGGCATCTCTCGGTTCTATAAAAATCAATAAAACTGATAAAGAGCCATTTTACTAACATTCAGGAACTTCTGTCTAGTGGAACGTGTCAAAAAAAAACAAGTAGTTATCACTGATACGAATTTGTCTGCATCTTGAAGCTCTAGAGATGATGACAAATGTGTATAAGCAACAACCGAAAATGATTAATAAAAATTTATTAACCATTTTTGACCAGAAACATTTTGTGGTTTGTAAGGTGAAACAAATACTCTCTGAGAAAATTAAAACGCACATATAAAATGAACTGGACTGGTAAAATATCTAATAGTGAATGGATACAACTTATAAATAGAATAAAAAGAAAAGCAGTATCAAAATAAAATGAAGATTTTATTTTATAATCAATTTATGAATGCATATTTAAGAAGAGAATGTAATCATCGAAGTTTGAATATAACTTCTAACCTGAGTTACTTAAAATAAAATATGCCATAATACAGTAAGATCCTTCAGAAATGAATGTAATTTTTCTGTACCCTAGCAGCACTCTGAACACCATCGAAATACGAACAAACTGTCTCTCTCTGAGAGTAATATTATTTTTAATCGACATTTCTTAAAGCGTCTGGCACCCATACTTTCGAATTACAGAGTGAATCGAACGCGCGAAATCGATGATCATTTATTGAACATTTTCGATCAGAAAAACGTTTGTGGAGCGAGAGAAAGATTCACCTTCGGAAGTTAATCAAGTCCGCGTGCTAGAGCTATACTGTAAGATCTCTATTAACCTTCAATTAATCGTCATTCTTACTGATCATCTTCGATTGTTGCTCATGCGTATCGGAGTGCCCAGACACATAAATCAATGAAAAATTAATTTGTGAAAGTGAATTCATCGCCAGTGTCAAATCTCAATTGAAAATATGCCTGTGCTTGGGATGAGACACGCGATGACACGAGTTCCAACAGGGAATAAGGTTTTAATTTTTAACGATTCCCTTCCACAATGCATATTTAGTTAGAGGCATCGACCGAATGGGGCAACGAGAGTTATTCACAGAAGAATAAAGTCGATTCCACGCATGATAAACTGAAAATCGATCCGCGACCTTTCAACATTTTCATAGAAACGAAGGCACCGAATTAATTCGTACACCCACTAAATACTATTTCCAGTGAGACACCGACCGTTATATCATTAGAACGAGCTAATGATTGTCGTGCCGTGAGTTCGAGCACTGAATATACAACTTAGATCGCTGTTTTGATTAAGGCGAGACCAACACGACAGATCAACATTCTAAAATAGTCTTAAATAGAAATGAATAGAACAGGTTTGATAAAGAACTAGTCTCGTTGATGTAAAACACATCTCTTTTTTAATTCTTTTTCGTGATTCAATAGTAGAAAGCAGCTTTATCGCCGATGTTTCATCGAAACTTGAACGTCTTTTTTTTGCACTATTTATATTGTCTTGAGATTATTTTTTTGCAAATTGATCTATGATGTAAATATTTCTATATGTAGCACATTGAAACTTGTTTGGCTACTTTAGTTTATGTTCGAATCGACAACCGATGCGCCGGTCTGCGATACAAATTATGTGTATAGTTTATTAGCGAGGCGTCTCGCAAAAAATACACTTATTATTCATTCGAAAGACAATGAAGAAAGTAATTGAAAAATTCAACAGTCGGTCATAAATGTTTGTCTTATTACGAGTTTTCTAAAAATATTCTGTTCGTAACGAACGGAATTCGACGAAATAGGATTTTTATAAAAATGAATAAGAAATGCCTGTGTACATATTTCACTTTTTGTAAGACATAATTATATGTCGAGAAAATAGCGCGTGTGTGTGTGTGTGTATATGTATATATGTATATATATATACAACGTAAATAATTTTAATAGAGTAAAGTAGGAGGGTGAACAAAAAGGATGTCATTTTCTGTTACACTGCGTTCACAGTTTGACAGCCATGATTGATTTTAAATGAGTTTTATAGTCGTCTTTTCTTCTATAGTGAAATAATTTAATCAGCATCTTATTTGCATGCATTCAGGGGTGTAGACAGTTATCTACAAGTTTTTAATTCGATTCTGAAATATTTTTTTCTTTAAAAAAAAATACTGTCGGTTATTTAACACGGATTTCATATTAAATTACAATTAATATTGATTCACTTTACAACTACATCTTCTTCTCGCAAATCAAAATACAATACAGCCTGTTCTTTTCGACTACCAGAAGATTAGAAATATTTAACAGTAGAAAGATTGTAATTTAATTTTGTGTATTTAAATCATAAAGTTATCGAACGTACAGGAATTTTAATTAGTGAACAACTCTTCGTTTTTATCACGAGAATGATAGTGAGTCAAAAACCAAACTGTTGGCTGTACAAATTGATTCGGTGCCTTTTTTTATGGAAAATACACGATTATTTAAGGGAAAACGTAGAAAAAATAGCATCGTAGTAAGGGAAATCACAATCTAGTCGACGTTCTTCGTTTGTATTTACAACACATCCAGTCGAGTTCGGAACCCGCATTAACTAAAAATTTAACTGATTTATTTGTGCAAAATATCGCCGATGGATTAGCAGGTTTTTTTTAAAAAAAAAGATACACATATATGTACATGAAAATGTATATATTTACGAATGACGTCTTTAAATCAAACAGACGGGAGAGCGATACGAAAACTGAAAAATAAATTCAATAAATTGAGTCATACATATAAAATGAAACGTTTAATTGTACTGAATTGAAATTTATGTACGCTGCTACATAACAAAAATAAAACACACACACACACACACATTCGTACATTAAATACTATGAAATACGACACAACGTGACAATGAAACACGATGTTAATATCCAATAATAATCTCGTGGATTCCACGTTCGTAAGAGTGCAACCAGCCGATTGATTGTGTGGGGGTCGGTGTTCACGTGCGTCTCTTTTTACTCCAGTGGTCCCATAACCGATGATTTTACATTACAACTATAGGCCACAGCGCCACCGAAACAACAAATCGATATCCACGACACACAAACTACAGCGTCGGGGGCTGCCGAAGTAGCGTTGTGTCAGTCGGGGCGGAGAGCGCCAGATACTCGACGAACTGTTCGACGTATGACCGACCGTGTATCGACGACGAGCAATAAGTAAATAAACGTGTAGCACACAAGTGCTTCTGCGTGTGCGTGCGTGTGTGTGTGCGAACTTATGCAGAACATACATAATTAATTTACAAAAATTTAAACACACATTGTTCTATTTTTTCGATATTCTCTTATATTAAACGCCACACTTGTGTTTCTCTAAACAATTACTGGACACACAATGAGATTAATAAAGGGAAAAAACAACGCACATTACATACATACACTCATTTTAACTCTTTATGTACTGTCGGAACTTTCAAGTCTCGTAAATAACATCTGAACCCTGCTATCTTTCCACAAACTAAGAGCTATCAAAATTGAAAATTTGTTCTTTTGTATTATTCGGAAAATTTTTAAGGGCTCACGGATCGATGCACTCGGTTGGACTCCACATACTTATCATACTTTTTGATTATACAGGGATCTAATAGTACAAACATGTGAACATCAATAGCTGTAAAATATTTTGAATTGGGAATAGATATTTAAGAGTTTATAAGAATTATATAAATCCTTCAAGTCAGGCGTAAAGATTAATTTGGTGCCTTTATATTGAACTCTGTTTTCAACTAACACATTTTCTCATCGTTTTAGGAATTCTAACTGCCAAACTTAACACTTAAACACTATATATCTTGTCCAAGCAGTTGGCATCACCTCACAGGACATTAATGTACTCGATGGCATCCGAAAACCAGCATATTAGGCATTTAATACTTTTCGCATTCCAGATGAAAAAAATGCTGCAGAAGATGACTTGTTCAGCTATTGGGGAAGGTGTTGAGACGCATAAAACATGTAAAATAAATATGCTTAAACGGTGGAAGAAGTCCGAAAATGTATTGACGACTTTATCGACTCAAAGTCGCAATGTTTTTTTCGACAAGGCATTCGTCAGTTACATCATTCTGTCAGTTACCGGACAGATAGAGAAAACATGCACAGGATAATGGGAGATATTTCGACGATTGAAATGTATTCCATTTTTCCGTAAACATTTATTTTCTTTGAAAAAAGGCACAGAATAAATTTGCACACCTAACAGTTTTCTTTCTTATCCTTGAGGTCACTATTTGAGCTCGTCACGATGTGGTATAAAGCTTGTGTATCGACCTGAAGGTGTCGACAGACGAAACCAGTAGCGGAAGAAAAGAATCAAATAGTGATATCAAGCATAAAAAAAAAAACAAAACTTCAAATCCAGGTGCACATAGGTATGAAACAAATTACAATTAAATCCTCTATGCACTGGTAGAAATTTCGAGACCCATAGATAAAAACTGATAATCAATGATTCATCATTCACCTCGCAAGACTCCTACCGTCCGGAATGAAAAAAAATTCCAAAGTTTGTATGTAAATAAAAATCTATTTTATTTTTCTTGACTTTTGAAAAATGTTATTCTTTTCCATAACAAAAATGGCATTGTTCCACTGTCCCATACTAATTGAATCAGTAAACAAAGGGTCAAACAGTGACTTTTTCTGTTTATTAAAAAGAAATATAAAAAGAAAACTTTTTATATTAATAAAAGAAAAATAAAAACAGCGAGCGTTTCATATTTAAAACAGCACGTTTCATGTGAAAACTGGTTTTATTTACAATTAAAGCACACCCTTTCCAACATTATCAGACTTGACACGACAGTCCTCGCAGTGATGACAAATTCTCAAGCAGCCTGATAAGAGTTATCTTTAATCAGCTCGTTATACTACGATCCATTTCGACACGGGGTTTCACTGCGAGTTTCAAATACTGTTTCTATAACCTGAAAAGCGCATTGTTGCCAGATAAGAATAACAAAAAATATTTTCTTCAATTCAGTGTGCACTTTTTTTTATTCAATCGGTTATGTTATAACCCACTAGAGTTTATCCAGTAATCAAACATTTTATTATACGAAGAACGAACAGCCCGACAACGTGATTATTTTATCGATAAAATATTTAAAATCAAACACTGACTAACGAACAGAAAAATTAAACGATTTAGAATTCAACCTATCGTTAACAAACAACGATAAAATCAATCAAACATTTTATTTCTCTAATCTTTTCTATGAAATATTCTCTGTAGAGATAAGATATTTACCTTAAACACATAAAACGTAAATTTGAAACGATAACAACATTTAACTGGTTACTTCAATGACACATTTCTTAATATCAATTGGCATGTCATAAAAGCTAATATGTTTAAAATTAAATAAGCACTTTTACCAAAAAAAAATCTATAAAATCCAAGTCAACCGACTTATAATACGCTTTTCTGAAATTGTTGTAATGGCAGCATATCTGATTTAATCTGATTTAAATGTGAAAAGAAAAACCATTACAATTTTTAAGATCTACATCAGTTTGATTAAATATCTGCGGTTTGAGCAACAAGAACAAGCCTTCATTAGATCGTTTTTATTGAAATCGAACATTGAATAAGTAAATCATTGCGTTTAGAATAATCGTTACAGGTGGTTGGGATTTAAATAAATGCATACAAATGATTTAATATAATGAGAACAAATGATATTTATCCACATCGTGATATTATGCCACAATTTTACATGAAAACCTCATCATTATACACAGACATTTACATATTGCACAGGCAGACTAAATTATTAATTAATCAGCTCGTATTTTATTTAATAACATATACTAAACACCTACGGATTCATTATTATCCACAAAATATATTCTTAGAGCAATAAAACGCTATTAGTTAGCTAGTTGCTATAACAACAAAAATGGTATTGGGTCGAATTGGATTTTGTTATTCATTAGAATTGATACTTCTGGTTTTTAACATTGAAGCTACATAATTATTTTTCTCTTCACAACTGTTAAATAGGATGTATTGTTTTCATTTGTATTTTTCATCCACATATTTCAGAATTAACTCGTCGTTGTCGGGCTGTGCGACACGGGGCTCCTCTGCTGAGTACTAGGACCGAGGAATGGGGCTCGCGACTCGCGCTGCTCAAATTACTGGACGATTCTGGTTTCGGGAAACCATCATGAAGTGATAAAGATTTGTATAAAGGACAGACGTGGGATGAAAATCTATTCCGCCTGAGTTACAGTCCGGGTATATTTAAAGTGGGATTCCAAAGATAGTTAAAATCTATCGAGATTACTGTAAAGTGTTACCTGCCCAAAACTCTTGGCTGAACAATGTAATCAAACTGGAGTTCGAAGGTGCAAGTATGATTCTATTCCACTATTACATGTTATACCCCGATATCGAAGATTATGATTGGATGCTAATAGTCTTTTTACTTATTTCAATAATATGTTTTTTTTAGTTCCCTTTTAAAACGATCATACAATCTCGAGCCTTGCGAATATGCCCATAACTTAAACTGTTTAATAGATTTTTAAGCTGCGATGTCCTGTTAAATTTAATTCAATTTTAAGAAGTGACATTTGGCATACCTTCCATCATTCATGCGCTATATAATTGGAATCCGCGGCGAAGAGATTGCCGGTATAAGCTAGTTTAGATCTACCGGTTTCCATCCTGGCGATATACTTTCAAGCGAACCAGTCGTTAACATGAAAATAAACATTCGTATGGACAGAGAACCTCATAGATTACGTATGTATTAATACAGATTTTTCTATCAGAATCACGCACATTTTTACACTGTTATATATACGAGTACTCCGATATCCGGTTTAATTGATATGATAGAACGACGGCGATGCAACGAGATGAATAAAAGAAACTCGGTAGCATTGTAAGCGATACGTTTTCGAAAATGACAGTTGTGCCGACAACACTGCCACGAACATTGTGCTGTAAACAATCCCCCTTTCGAGTGAGACCTCTTTGTTCGGTTCGGATTACAGGTTTCCGACGATAACTTAGCATAACACAATAATAATATTAAGATTGTCGACAGTTACAACACCCTTCTCCGTGTAAAATCGCATTCATACGCTGGATTATGGATGCAGAAAGACGTTGAGTTGAAAAACGAGCTTAATACACGACTACTTTTTCGTGAATTCAATATTCATGCAAGATGCACTGTGCTGCTAGTCAGAGACAATAACACGCATGTGTGTTTATCTTTCGGGATTGACGGAATAACAAAGTATACGAATCAATAAACTAGTAGACAAGAGAGCGATGTTTAGTGATGTAGAAGAATATTTTCACGAATTAATCACTTTTTCATCCCGCAAAGCGTGCAATAACTTTCCGATTAAAAATGTTCAATAAATTATTATTATTGTCTGATTAAATAACAATCAAGTTTGATTGATCACTAATCCAGAATGTATCGATAACAGACTTATTGAAGATATTTTTAATCGGATTTTTTTATGGTTCGTGCGGTGAAAAAATAAATCTTTTGTGAAAGTGAATTCAGCCACAGTGTCAGATAAAAAAATATACCAACAAACTGGTATGAATTACAGGCTATTATTACAACATATACCTAAATTGATCATTCTGATTGTTTGAATTAATTCTCGATTTTTTTAATCGGCGACAATATTTCTCATTTATAATTAAAATTAAGCTATTTTATACTAATAACACATCGATCAGAATATTTTCTCAGACGAATACTTTCTTCAAACGAGCCACAAACGGTGCAAAAGGCTCTTTCAAAATGGACTTTTGATGAAGAAAATTTGTTGATTGTTTTTCATTTATAAAAAAGAATTAGTCACAGTGCCAAAATATAATTGTAAACAGTGATGAAATCCTAAACACTATTTACTGAGTACTAACACTTTAAAAATATTTTTAGAGAAATACTGCATGTTCCATTGAGATAAAATCACTCTTTGTAATTATTCTGTTAACAAACATTACAGATAAATCATTAATACGGCCAGTTTTGTTCTTAACCACAAATATTTCTGTACGTTTTTACAAAGTATTGGTTCATATTTTTAAACAATTTGAACGCAATCGTACAAACTCGATTGAATGTTAATAATATTGCAATTTTTGATACATTTTTCTCGAAAACTACCACACCTGGAGACTTGTTTTTAGGTTCAACATAATTAAAGAAAGAGTTCTTTGATATGGTATACCAATTGGATTCTTTATATTTAAACTAGATGTTTTCATATAATTTTCCAAGAGTAACCAGAAGTTTATGCAAGCTATCAGCTGTAATTTTATTTTGCTGATAAATATCAGAAAGGAATACCTGGTATACCTAATCGTTAAACTCTTTTCTACAAAATCAATAGAAAGTCTACAGATATCTTCGGTAATTTCCGAAAATTGTAATTCCGAGCAGCACATTTGGAAAACCGCATATAAACTTTAAACACAGTTTCCCAAAACTGCATTTTTTCAATGTCCCGATGCAATTTTTTCAGAAATGATAGAAGATCAGCTCTTCTAAACGTTACATACAAAACAGAATTATAATTGCTCTGTGCAGACACATGAATCTGTGTCTTCTAAATCTATTTTCGACATCGAAATCGAACATTAAAAATTTTTAGAAAATAATGCAAGTCTAAACCGAATTTAGAAGAAACAAACTCTTAAATACTCGTTCAAGATTCACACAGAGCAATGAACAACAATTATATAAAGAAAACAACACAACAGAGATTACAATTATTTTGTTCGACACACAATTTCTTTTTCTCTGCGTTTTTTATTCCTTTTTTGAATTCTGTGTTTACTCTTAAATATCCTACTTTTATTATTTTTGAACATATAAATAGCAACTACAACATAATACCAGCCATGACGTTCAAACACTACACAATCGGGCGCGTTGTGATCATTTTTTTGACTATACAGAAAATTAAAACATACATACATACACACACACATATATATATATATTCTTATTCAAGAAAAAAATTCCTATAATAATAATACACAAAAATATTTTTTGATCGAAAGTTCAAAGAAAAATACTTGATTTCCAAACATTTTTCTTCAACGTACACACAAGTCGTTCATAAACGAATTTTCGCAGATTTTTCTACCCTTAAACGTTCTAAGAAAAAAATAATCCGTATCAAAATGCACTTAATCAATGATCGGAACGAGTGATAACCAATTATTGAACATTTTGATCAGATTTTTTGCCGACTCGCATATTAGAAATAAAAATTCATAGAGAAATAGAAATAATAGAAAAATAAATCGTTTTTTTTTTGAATATACTTTATTAAAAATACACAATTCCAATGGAGGTAAAGTGATACAAGTTCGAAAACATAATTTAAAAGGTAACCGATTATTAAATAAAAATAATTCTGCATTTTCCGCCTCAGCACAGCTTGTCCCTAAATTAGATTGGTTTAATGAAAAAAAGGATTCAAAACACGTTCGTCACTAAATAAGAAAAATACTTTATTCATAAACATCAAACAATTTTATTATAAATTTATTCACTGCGTCAAAGAAATGACCACGTATTCAGATACTTGTATTAAAAAAAAAACACAAAAAATCGATAAATAAACAAAGCCCATTTGTGTATTTTGATTCACAGAGATTTCTTCTTGATAAAGTGTTCTAGAGACAACAGAAACTTAATTCTGTGTACGTGATACATCAGTGTATATATATATATATATATATATATATATATATATATATATATATATATATATAAACTTCGTTCAATGTATTACATAAGATAGCATGGGAGATAAAAGTCCACAGCCGATGGTCGATTACCCCAAACTGAGAACACAAAAAGAAAGGGTTCGAATTACAGCGACGTAGTACACGTACACACCGGATATTGGCAAACGAACTGACAATGGTGTGAATCACAAAAAATACGTTGCCGAAGATGGTGCGACGATATAACAGTAATAATTCGAGCGGAAGGTTGTCGAAACAGATTTCATTATTGAAATTAAATCGGTTAGTTTCATTGTCGGATCGTTTGCGGCAGTCGACTACTTTTACATGCGACTGCATAAGATACAGATAGTGATATCCGGCCAGGATACGATCTGAGACCATTCGCATAAAACGCCGAATGGAATCTCTTAGAAAATTAATTTTCATTTCAACCGACGTTTTTTCTCTTATCGCAAATGTTCAGCAAATCACTATTCGCTTTTAATTATTGCTCGTAAGCGTTTCGGATGGCGGTGGCGGCATCGTCTTCAGAGAGCCGAAGGAAAAAAAATCCGATTTTTCATCTTCTGCACCTTGGCTCGATGAAGATGATGGCACTGCTATCGAAACACGCACGAGAAACAATCAAAAACGATCGATAACAATTCACTGGACCTGTTCGAACAGGCTTCTATTGTGGTTTGTCGGATGAACAAGTAATCAATCCGTGATAGTGAATTCAACCATTATCAGAACTGTATTAATAATAAATTATTAAAAGTTTAAACTGTAAAAAACAACACACACACACACACACCGTACTCGTCAGATTACAGTGCGCCTCCCCATCCGCTTATCATTTATACAGAAACGAATTCATAAACTTTTTTGAAACATTTCCGAATGTGGCGCGAATCGCCGCAATAAAACAACATAACCTGGCCGGAAATCAGCACATCTACCTTACACACGCTCGACGAAGTCTTCAAAACATTCAATACTATGAATTCCGAGAACCACAGAGACATTCAAGTTTGATATCTTCGTAGAAATCAATTTTTTATTTATAATTGTGTTCGACGTACAAACAGTCTAAACAATAAACGCATAAAATGTGAGAGATTTACTGACTGGCTGGTGTACATTCTCTCATAATTCATATAAAATCGTACAGATTGGCTCGTATCCAATTCGGTTTCGAAATTGACCAATAAACACTGATATAAAAATAACATCGTCAGTAAATGACTAAATAATTAATTGTTTCAAAATCGACGACACAGATTTTTTTTCTCTTTTATATTACAAACATTTCGATACATTTTTACATACATTTATATATATATATATATATATATATATATATATATATATATATATATATATATATACACAAACATATAATACATTTATATACTAATTAATTTTTTTCCATCAGTTTCTGTGACACTGTTCTATTACAGCCCACTGTCTGATACACGAATATTTTTTCATCTACGCTTTTTATTAATTCAATTTCGCTATTAAAACGTTTGCTACAAGAAATTTGAATTCATTAAATGTAGTAATTATCTTACACTAAAAATAGACACCGTGCATATGTATAGAGTAGTATTAGGCTAGTACAGTCTGATTTATGAACTGGCATACGTACTGATATACAAAATTATATGAATTAAATAATAAAAAAGGAATAAGCAGTTAATTGCATGTACATTAATTTATTTCTATAACATAAGAAAAAACGGTAATAAATTATAACAGCTGCTTTTATAAAAGTGTATTACAACTGTTCGTTCATTGTAGAAGTAAAATAGAGAATATCTGGTGAAACAGGAGGACACGGTTGCGAATCAAGTTCGCGCAATGTAAATAAAAACGTTCCAGTTTGTCCGCATTCGTTTGCGAGGATTCGACTTTTAAATTATTTAATAGACAGGACCTTTCAACGGGTCGTTAACATTTAACTGCTTCGTCTACTACACAACAATATTTCTTAATTTTACAATTTACACATTAACAGAGATATTATAAACAGATCAGGACAGTATTTCTCAACCTGTGGTCCACGGGTTGATAACAGACGGTCTTAAAACGACAGAAAATCGATTAAATCCGATTTTACGTTCCACTTTATCGTCACGTAAGCTACGAAAAATTTCAATCTAAATAAAATGTCGAATGCGTGACCATCCCACTGAATATTTTCAACACTTTCATAATTTTTCCTGCGTCCTGTGAGCCATAAAAAAATTCTAACCGAAAACGTTCAATAATTAATTTCAGATTGAATTTGATAGATTTATCTTTCCTTTAACACTCTGAAGACAATGGAATCACAATCGAAATACGCATAAGGAACAATAAAAAATGATTAGTAATCAATCAGTGAACATTTTTGATCAGAAACATGTTGAACGACTTGTATACGAGTGGAAATTCGTTTTTGAAACTGAAAACAAAGATACTGCAGCTTAAAATCTCTCTTTCGATTCTCAGATTATTAACCCATATTTTTTTCACAGCAAAGCTGATAAAAAAAGTGTAAATGTATCGAAAAAAATCGATACATCTTTCCAGAATTAAATTTTGCAAATGACTTTCATCAGTGATAATCTGAGATAAAGAACACTTAAAACGATTCGTGAGGACCAAAGACTGAGAAACACTGCGTTATAAAATATAGAAATGTGGATTATATAACACTACACTACTAATAGCTTAATACAGAACTCCAATAGATCTTGTAAATATTTAACCCTTTGTCTACTGAACTGGTTCGAATGCAAACATGTAACGATGTAATTTTCATTATGAAAAAGAAAATACATCTGAAGACACAAAAATTTTAAGCAATTTTCTTTTTGAAAGAAGCGTAACTTCAGAACAGTTTTTCATATCAGGCAAAGTCGAATGAAACGAATGATAAATCACTATTTAATTTCTTGATTATGTGACTTGAAATTCCGGACAGTACAAAAAGGGTTAAACATGTAACAAAGTTGCCAAGATCGGAGTACTCGTTAAGCGAACAAACCTCTTTGTTAACAAAACAATAATGCATGGCATACTGCCGAATTCGAACTCATATTACATGACAAAATACATAAAAAAATAAATAAATCTGTTGACAAAAAAGAAAAAAAAACACTGCAACAGAAATCTAGTCTAGACAAATAAATAAATAATACAAACACTTTTGATGCACAGACGAATATAAAAATGATGCGATATACATTTTTAATATAAAATAATGAAAATAAATCGTCTGTAAAGCACCTAATTACATCAGATAATTCTGTGGTCATAATTCAGAGAAGCTCAAGTCGTTCTCTGCGGTTTTCGGGGCAGGGCTTACCATTTTATTTCACCTCTCGCAAATGTAGACATATTTGTATGCGATTCTTTTGTCAATGTGAAAACGATTTAAGTCTAAATAAATCGTATTCAAGCTCGAACACATCTCACATTGAAAAATTGAATAGAAAGTTAATACTAAATAAAAATTTTGAAAGCTAATCTCAAACCTGTTTGATTTATGAAAACATAATTGATTGATAAAGATCTTCGTATTTCTTGGAAGATATTCTTTTAGATAAGAGGCTCTTAAACAATATCAGTAAGATAGCAGAATGGAAATGAATTATTTTTAATATAAAATTTTATTACACAACAATAATCAAATACGAACACAATTTATTGTTTTTTTTTCTTTTACAGATATATTTTTAAGAACATAAACACGAGATTAATCTCGGAATAAAATAATAATAAAAAAAAAAAACAATTTCACTCAAAAGATTACGGCTCGATTATTTAAAGTATCTTAAAATGAAAGATAATATTTCAGACACAATTTAATTATTATTATTATTACAATAAGGGCTTTACTCGTTATTCTTTGTCTTATATATCTTATTATCTAAATTTGAATTTACACAGTCTGACATACACAGTCGTTAACTAAATACAATCATACTCATTATGTTTTATCTTTTGTTTCCAGTATTTTTCTGAAAATAAAAAAGGTGTCTCATTTCACGCTTATTTTTATTATCTGAAATTTATAGAAAACACGTCTCGTTTCGTTATCAATTTTATTTATTTTTTTTTTCAATTGATAGAAGGCAAGTATATATTCTTCATTTTTTTGTTAGCAAAAAATGAGACATCGTCTGCACCTCGGCGGTCTCAAAATGATGGCACAGACGAACAGAATGCGCATGAGGAACAATCAGAAACGATCGACAGCGATTTAAAAATCTTGTACAATTTGGCAGAAACTGAAAAGTTCACTAATGAACACGAGACATGTTTTCATTCCTTCGAACAATTTCAAGAAAAATTCAATATACAAGCATTCGCCCGACTAATTTATAAAACGATACAATTTTAGATGTTTCCGTTGTCTTCGAAACACACTGACACTGACAAGAAAAATAAAATATATTAAACGAAAATCGAAACCTCTTCAACATTTACAACCTAACAGTGACTACATTGCCAGCATTTCTGTACAAACATGTATTATGCACTTTTTTTTCTTTCACGAATGAATTGTCGCTCCCGGAGAACCCCATAAAGAACTTTTCTGAATTATCATTCTGACGATGGTGACACTGCAATCACAGATCTTATAAATATTTAACCTTTTGTAAACTGTGAATCCTAATATTGGATCACAGTATTTTAAATGTTTTATTGTCTTCGAGAGTGTCATCTCTTTTCATACTATTTATGTGTGTGTCTGTCCAATCGAGATTAGGTATTTTACCAGGCCAGTTCTCTTCTGTATGTGTTTCTTATCTCTCTCCGAAAGTAATATTATATTTATAACGTTTGGCACTCATACTCTTTGCGTTCGAAGTAAGGGGTGATTCGAACGTGAGTGCACGAACGGGGTGTGTTTTTAAACTGCATCTGTGTTAGGGCGGTAATGACCTTAGCTATCGAAGCGCCCCCAAAACCCCAAATAACTAACTTTAACCTCTTGTCTACTGAATTAATTAAAATGCAAAAATGGATCAAATTACGAGGAGTAACCAAAAAGTAGAGAATGCTGCGAGATAATGCGGTGGACTCTTAAGACGGTCAACAAATGGTTCAGAAGTATTCGAGGCGGACTAATCGTAATTTGTATCTCACCTCAATAAACATTTTTTTTTATTCGAGCATTCGCCGTACTTTTTGAACACTGCTCGTAACTGCTAATATGAAAAAGAATAAGTCGGAAGCCTCGAGACAGCACACAAACGGTTTAACGTTTTAAAAACGTCGCCGAGATCGAACTTCAACATCTTTCACAGATGTTATTGTTTTTTCATGCCGATTAACTAGTAAACATTTTGATTATACAAAGATTTCTGTGTACTTTACGAACAGTGGAAATTCATTCGTGAAAGTGAATTCAAACAAAATATTCAAAAAATACAGGAATAATCCAGTGATACATGATTTAAGGATCTACAACTTTATAAAGATAAGTAACATTAAATGTTCAGTGTATGATTTTTATGTATACAGTGTACAGATCCGTCGTAAACTTTTGTAAAACATGCTGTATACCGTAGACAGACATTTAATCGTGCTGAGCAATTAGCGGATATATATACATATATATATATATATATATATATATATATATATATATATATATATATATATATATATATATATATGTATAATGCATGTTATAAAAGAAGACATAGTATATTTCATAGTTCACCAATTTACGAACGTATGTGGTATTGCATTTGTATTGAACAGAGTTCAATGACATTAATAACAGCACATTACATTGTGTTGCTATTAAATTAAACGGATTAATCATTTCTCGATCATAAGTTTTACAATAAAATGATATACGCTCGTATAAAACAAATTGAATGAGAATAATGTATCAACAGAGCGGTGCATGTCAGTCAGTGTGATAATTAAAATTGACCTCTATGCATTTTGCAGGGTTATCAACTGTTGCAATCGTGAAAGCCGGTAACCTTCCGAGATCTAACTCGGCTCTGATAAATGCAAATATGGTCAGGTGGTGGTACGTATCGTCCGCACTTTTAATTATGTAAAGAGTCACGAATATAATTGACCAGTTTGACATGTGCGCATCGAAATGCTACTAAATAAGATAGGCCGATTCGAATTGGACTGCACGGCGCACATGTCTTCACTGGCGACATTTTATTCGCTCGCAGTGTTGACCCCTTTATATATTTATTATTACATATTATTATTATTATTATTACGAGTATATTTGTAAAATCGCCTTTGAAAAAAAATACATTATTTCTCGGTGCATAATTCACTAATACTAATGCAAACACAAATTGCGTAGGAAAAAAATCGAATTAAATAACCCCACTTTCATAGCAGTTTCGTTCGAATCCTCAAAACCGCACCTGAATTCTTTACTACTCTACGTCTGATTTCGACTTTGATCGGATAGATTTTGAACTGAGAGTTCAAAATCTACCTGAATCAATCGTAGAAAAGGGAAACTGGCTTCAGGGATTCAAACAGAACGACCATGTAGGAACGGGAAGGCATGATACAACAAAACTACCCCTACTTTCGGTAAAATATTAAATTTGAATTCAAACAATCATGAAAAAAAAACAATAGTTATAACTAATTTCAGACTAGAATATCCGTACATGTTTAATTCATCCTGTAAGTCGTTCCGGCATTTACTCGAACCCAGCTCGATGTTTTCATTCCCGCCAGAAATCTTGCCTTAATTCAATTCATTTTCAATAAAATAACATGATAAGAGACATGCAAGTGCTTACAGTTAAACCAGTTTTCAATTTATAATTTATTTAGTAAAAGATACCTATACTTTATTTTATTGCCTAGAACAACAGAACATACAGTAATTACGTTTTAAATTACACTCGATATTAATATAATTCGGAACAATTATAATTGTTGGCACTGTTAATTAGATAGATTTATCTGTATTTCACGATAGAATCGCTGCCGAAATGCACACAAACGATAACCAGAATGATCAGTGTGACATTTTGTCGGGAAAAAAATCCGTGTGGCTTGTGACGATTAAAAAATGCATCTGTGTGAAAGATGTTTTTCAGGAGAACTTGTTACATGTCCGCAAATCAATCTTAAAGAAAGTTCCTGAATACGATTAAAACATAAACTAAACGGTTCGTACTTATGTGAAGTCGGTGTAAAATGTTAAATATTTCAATTGGACTATGATCCATCAAACATCTGATACATTATCACAAGACTCGAATACGATTCGGATATTCACTACTCTGTCCTGATGTATAAATGCGTTTAAACAATATAGAAGGTGTAGTAACTATAAAAAAAAAATCCATAAACGTTCTTAACGATGTGACTAGCATTAAACAATTTCAATTTCCGGTCACTCTTACAAAATACGGAACATGATCTATTTGAATAGATTTTCGGGACTCGAAATTGTAAAGAGGACAGATGATGTGTACGCTCGTTACTTGTAAACTTTTTTCCAAAATATCTGTCGATTCCATAGTTCGTGTAAGTCGGAAGCTGACCGAACACTCGAGTAGACTCTTAACTCCGGTAAAACCATCGACTTTCTTATAGATTCGATCGATAGTTTCGAGCATCTGGATGGCAATTGTGTCTGTAGGGTAAAATCCCTTCGATTTTGCTTTAAAGCGTGTGTGCTGTGTACTGGAATCGAATGACAAAAACGAACAAGTGCTTTTTAATGGTTCAAATGCACGGGTATGTATAAACCACGTCCGATTTATGCATGCCATGTGAGCCAGCTGGTGTGTCCTCAGTGGAAAATATATGATGTCACACACACACACACGACGACAACAACATCGACTTGCCTTAACAGAGCGTTTACTTCACATCAAAGCGAATTTGATTTTTAAGAATAGATAATACGAACACGAAAATGGATTTACAGGGAGGCGCATTTAACGTGACACGTTTTAATTGTCCACGAGGGTTTACCTTAATTATTAATGTGCGTACTTTCGTTGCACAGACATATATTCATGGCGACAAGTAGGCAATTAGCAGCTTTTTTTTCCATAAATGTGTACATAAAACACCGGATATTAGGTTTAGTGTTGTGTCGACTTTAAATGATTGTTGCTTTTTATTCATCCTATCGCACATCTATACAAACATGGAACTTGAGAAACACATGTATTTTTACATAAAAGGGAAGCGAAAATTTTATAAGATTTGACCGTTTTTGTTTAGTCGATCGGTTGAAGTGCATAAAAGGGAACGATGTAATTTTTATCATGGAAAAGAATAACATTTGAAAGTAGACAAAAAAAATCAAATAGAACCAATGAGGCGAACGATTTGTCTTGAATCCCATCGACTGTTTATAGGACTTGAAAGTCCTGCCAGTACATAAAGGCATTAAAGAGCATTATATAAGAGTGTTAATGATTGTATAACGGGCGCATTACTACGAGAACTCGATTTACATTGATAGTATTTAAAAGAAAACAGGAAGACGAATTTCTTCGAATCGACATTTTTCTATGAAATGTGCGATATCTTTTCAGATCTTTCATTAAAATCTACTCATTCCTCTTTTCGTTCATTCGCCTGTATGGTTGTATAACGGACTGAATCAATAATATACCCATTCACTTACAATAAAATTTAATGTTTTTTTTTTAACACTAATACCATGAAACAAATTATCAATTTGCTATTTGTTCATACTTTATCAATAGTTAAAAAATATTGTACACAATATTAGGTGTACATGTATGTATGCATCTGTGTGTATATACGTATGTATGATATATATATATATATATATATATATATATATATATATATATATATATATATATATATATGTATGTATAATGTCTGTATGTACACATATGTGCGTTTCTATAAAGAAGGAATTGCCACCCCTGCTGAGACCACTTGCTGAGAAAAATGTAAGCAATTTACTGCCTCCTATGTTACATCCCTTTAACTAATAAACACCTATTTGGAAATAAAATATCCGCATCATACATGCATATATACACACACACACAAACTTAAATATAAAAAAATACTATCAACACCAGTGATTTGAAAAATGTTTACTTTACAAGAAAAAAGGGTGTAAAATGAGCAGCAATAAATATATAAAAACGTTGTTTCAAAAGCAGTGGTATTTACTAAATATTACTTTTATATTAGAATAGGAACAAAAGTCTATGTCAAATATCATTAAAACATTTTACATAACAACAATAATACAGGTCCAATCCGCAATGCAGATCACAAATTTGTATTCAGTGTATGTGTGTACATATGAATATGTATGTACGTATGTGTGTGTGTGTGTATATATATATATATATTTAATGTAACATAAAAGTCTGTCGTACATATTGTAAGTATTTTGCGAATAGTTTTCAAACACGACCCGACGAAACAGACTCGTATGCGACACAAAATTCAACCTGGCGATGAAACCAGTAATAAATGGAAAAAAAAATGCTCTGCTTACGTTCAAACGTACGACTTTCGAAAAAGACAATGCCTTTGTATCCACTCACCTAGTCTAAGCTCTCCGAAGTTCCCGCATCCGATTTTTTTGCCAACTCGAAAGTTCGGGCCCACCATGAGCACGCCCGAACTCGAGCTGACAGAATGTCGTGCAGAATGCATGCCCGCTGCACCGCTGGCAGGCCTGGCACTTCCGCCCCCGCCGCCAGCCGCGGCCCCACTAGCACGTGTGGTCCGCTTATCCGCCCCAGATTTCTGCATGCCAATACTTCGACCCCCAACTCGCCACTTTAGGCGCCGACTAGCGATGTCATTCACAGCATGTATTCACACACTTTCGAGTTAAACATACACGAGGCCCGACACAAGAACTGCACAAACACTGGCCGTATATTATTTTTAAAATTATGTACGATACTTTAACTATCTTCCATCGGACGAATAATATGTTTGAAAAGAACGAAACTTACATCGAACTCTTCTTACGATTACCGTGTACTTTTTACAGAATATATTTTTAATGTCACCGCACTCGCTGGTCGCACCACAACTCGCGACAGTATTATAATACAGGGATCGTTCGGTTCGAACTTGATCGATTTCGGTTTTACACTCCACTACCGCTAATATAAATAATTTCGAGGGACGAGAAGCACCTTTACGTGCGTTCGCCGAAACGAAACAATGTCGAAACTGTATCGACGGATCGAAATTCAAGCAGACAAATCGGTAACGTCGATAAACGGCCACGAACGTAATATGTCACGATGCGTCGTCGGCTTTTGTAGCTGCGAATATTTTTTTTTTAAATATACCTATATACTAACAGATGTTACAGATGAGATCAGGTTAGGTTAGTATCACAAGTAAATTTGTTATTTTATCACAGTAGCTACTATATACAAATCTTATAATGAATGAACAATAACATCTATAATATTTTATCTCTTAACTTTACACTCGTAACGTGCCCACTTCTTTTTAATGTCCATCTATTTATTTTGCATAATTGTCAATACACGGATACTTGTCACAAGTATGTTCTTGTGTCTGATCCAGGTTTCTCGATGAGTTCACACAAAAACGAAACAATAAATATCACACAATCCAGTTCTATCATGATGAACTCTACCCATTACACTCGAGAAAACTTAATGATTTTCATTTATCTGGAAGTGCTTGGTGCAAAGGACAATGCACGCCATTAAACATAACCGGGCTATTACTTGACCCACACAAAATGTAATTTTAACCACAAATTCCGATTCAAGTCGATACCGGTGTTCGTCTTATTATTAAAAACGCTACGATACCAGTTCGACGGATACGAACAGGCGATGTTCACTGAATTTCAACCACGTCAAAAAGACGTTATTTCGCAAAGAAAGACACCTAGTTTCCCAGAACTTGACGGTCAGTAGATTATTGCAAGATGACTAAAGTGTCACTGCGGCTGCGTCGACGAGATTTCCGATATCGAGTCATTTCATAACTAAATATTGAATGGAGAGACGCGAGACGATATCGCGTACGAGCTAATAAAAAATATACGATTTTTTTATTTTGAGAAAACTTCGATTCGTCCGGTAAACGTTTCCGCGAAATAAAATATCACCAACAAATTAGGAGTGCACTAGCCGCAGCAGTGGCGAGTAGAAGGCGTGGCTATTAATCATATGTTCGGTTTCCATGACAACTCGCATTGTAGCATAAACACTGGCGAAACGTTTATTTTTGACACATGTTATTTTTGTTGCATCCGTCGAAAATACGATTATTTAGAGAATATGAACGATGGACGATCTAACAGGCCCTAATGTGCAAATTATTTTAGGTGTGATAGAAGGTGAGTTCGTATTTAATTTGGAGGTTATGTTTTCAAGCGTTTTACAGAGACATTTTCTGTTACTTGAATGAACTCGACGTTTTCAGGTCAAGGATTTGGATATCTGCACAATCCTATGTTCGTAACTGGCAGTCTCAACGGGCACGTGCTGCAGACCGATTCCGTAGGTCCGTCGCCATCGCCGAATTTCTCGACCAACCTGATATGGCAAGCTGACAAAAAAGGACTTCGATTGTAAGAATAGCTGTAGAGTAAACGTTTATTCGAGAAACGTAAGTTTTAAAACAACCGACTGTTTAAATAGGATGCGCTCTAGTAATGTTCCGATGAAAATCGAATGTTTCACGCTCAACTACCAAGGCAGGAAAGAACGCGTGGGTTATATTCTACTGAGTTTACGCTCGCTGCAAATAGTACCGTCTGGGAAAGATATAATCGTAAGTGGTTCGGGCGAAGTTCAACTCGTAAAGAAATCGATTTTCATCCGCAAATTATTTCTGCAGGTTCATCAGTCGTGGCACAAATTGTTAGGTATAAAAACGGAAGGAAAGTCTTTACATCCCGAGATTTTAATCTCGTTTTACGTCGAAGACGACTCTGTTAAAAAGAACGCTCCCGTAAGTACTACCGTTCAGGAACTATTCGATAGATCGTACGGAACGTAACGCGTTTGTTTCGTTTCAGCGAGCGGAAAATCTACAGAGTTCGACGCTCACGAAAATCGTTCCGTCGGCGACTCCGTCGAGCGACGGTCAAAATTCGACGATCGTTCCGCATTTGATCTCCGAAGAAGGTCTTATTCAGATCGGTCCCGAACAGGAATGCGGTGAAATGTTTCTTTTGAGCGTATTGATCGGAACCGTCTACAATCTAGACTTGGTGAGGACGAACCTTGTGAAATAGCACTACTCCGTTCTGATTCTATTTATGAAATAGCTTTTACCCGAAAACGTCATCTTCGGAAAAGATTCGGAGAGTTTCTGTTTCTTCTATTCGATCTTCGGTCACACGGTTCAAACCAAGAATTTTCGTTGCAACCTTCAACATTGTTTCGCGTTAAACGAAAAGATCGTGTTGAGACTACGAAGTTCTCTGACGGTACTGAAAATGTATTTCGGTGAAGTGCATCTGATAAATCTGAGATTGTTGTATGGGAAAAATGAAATGGCGAGTGCGAACATGGATTTGAAGAATCTGATTATTTCTGAAAACATGACAGAATTCGCAAACGATATGAACAGCAACGTCACACAGAGTTCAGAGTGTTTTTTATATTCATCTTCGACGTTGGAAATACCGTCTAGTGTGAACGGAAGAAAACCTTTTATTCAAATGGAAATAAACTTAAAGCATCTTCCCACCTTAAATCTGATGCCAGCAACGGTTTGTTAATTGTAATTGTTGTCATGAAATGACCGTATTTTCAATTAATTTACTTTCAGGTATCTGACAAAGATGATATATTGATTAAAGATCCTACTAAAAATGCTGATTTGGATACTGATTTAAAAGAAAACTGTGGAAGTCTGAATATATGCAGCAGTGTGACAAGTACAGAAAATCAAATTGTAAAAAGTAACGTTGAATCACCGAATGTTAGGTAACGAGAATACAGAAATCAAAGTAAAGGTTATATTAATTTTCTGACTGATTTTGTAGATTGGACCGATGTTCTGGAGATCACACCGATGATATCGATCTCGACATTCTAATATCTGAAATTTTGCCTCATAGGCAAAATAAAACATCCGCTTCATTGAGTTCACTCAAACAGCAAGCGGTAATGGACACTAACACAGTAGCCAGTCAGTCTGAGAACAGCATCCTTCCGAAGCATTTGACATTGCCTGTAAATCCTCAAAGACTAATCGACCAGTATGAAATTGTTCAAGGTTTAAACAGTAACATAAAAGTGTACCACAATTACTGTCTCCACATTCAAGTAGAATCGATTATCATAACTGAAGAGTTGGGAACCTCCAACATACAACTGATGTACGTTTACAGTGAAATGTCACTTCAATAGATTCATGTGGAAATGTTTCTTTTATTTTTGCAGATTTCATCATCCGTGGGCGGAAGTCGATCCGACAAACTCACCAGAAATGACCGTAGCTAAATCGAAAATAATTCCTCTACAGAACATAAAATGCAGGGTCAATTACATAGCAACACCTGATAAAATTAATAAACTGTTATTTTCTTGGCCGCCGAAAGTTATTTTATATAAATGTGATTCAGAAAAGTCTTCCTTACCTGTTTCGTTCACAGAAATAGAAATCAATACTGGCCTATTATTCTCTGAAAACAAAGTAATTCTTACGTAAAATTATTGTCGTTTCTGTTCGAGTAACACCTTTTTGAAAATCACTTTCAGAACGAATGTCGATACAGCGCTGAACTAATTTCCTCGACAGAAAACAAGTCGTACGGGGTTGTAAACATTCACGTGTTTTTAGAAAATTTAGGTTCGATCAGAAACGCAGATCCTCATATCTATGGTAAATTCATAATCATTCACGAGTATGTCTTTAATGCGACAAATTCTCATCTGTTTGTAATGCAGGTATAAAACAGTCGGTTTTCAATGAACAAATCGCTTACAAATTAATAGAAGAGTTAGAGGATTGGAAGGATAAACAGCAAGTTTTATTTAAGGAAGAGGTAATTAAAAACAGATGTCTTATGTACTCGACAGTTAAGACCTCTTTTTTTTCAGTTGACGCGTCGTGAAGAAGCAAGATTAGCTATATTAAGCACCGAATGGACGGTTCGTCGAACCGAACAAGAGAGTAAGCTGGCGAGAGGAATAGAACAGTGTCGAGTACTTTCCGTAAACCTTTCGAAAGCCATGGATGACTTTCGAGTAAAGACTGTGAATTACCAGGAAGCTGAAGAGAAGGTAAGGCACTTTGAAACGTAGTAACGCGAGTTGATGACTCCATGTATTTTATAAAATTTAAGTACAATAAACTCAAGAACGACTTGGAGAAAAATTACAAGCAGAAATTCGAAACCTTGAACGATGCCTGCCGAAGAATCGAAGAAGATGCGAATCATAAGGTGAGAAATACGTCCGACGCACGTGCACAGATGCATTTAAATTAATGTAATTTCTTTATTTTTTAGATTAACGTACTCGAGAATGAAAACGGCGAGCTGATTAAAAAAATCAACGACTTGGAAAACGAGAACACGCACTTGAAAGAATCTTTAAAATCACAGCAAAACGAATTATTCACATTACAAAAGTCGAACCGTGTTTTAGATCACACGGAACCGTTACTTCAAAAAATAGTAAGAGACGTTTAATGTTTCGTTCGAGTAGATTCGTAACGTATATCTCTGTTCGTGTACTTTATTGAAAATGAAATTGTAGAAAAGCATCGAAGATAAATTAAAAACAACGACGGAGTCGAAAATTTTTTTCAAAGAAGAATGGGCTAAAGCAATACGTGAAATTCATCGTCTCAAAGCTGACCAGCAGCAGTCACAATTAGACCTGCGCCAAAGCAGGGCAGAAATGCCAAATTTAGGGTACGTACATACGCATATAAATGCATACGTACGTGAACTTACACATTTGTAAATTGCAGATTACAAGACATTTTAAAGGAAGAAGAAAACCAGTTACAACAAGATCAGTTGATTTTAAACCAAATCCGTGCAGATTTAGACGGTTTGCAATCGGGCTATAGTATGTCTAGCGGTAATGAGAAAAACTTTAAAACAGACCACAGTCACAATCTACCCGACAACACCTACGACAAACAAAAATATATATTAGATACAAGGTAAATTGCATTAAATCGACGTCTTTGTATTATTTTGTAAAATACGGTTTTCAGAAACGACACCAGACGAATCGAACTCGACCACAAGTTAAAGTACTTGATCGAAGAACGCAACACGCTCCTTCATACAGGAAGTTACACCGACGAAGATCCGGTCATAATGAAAATCAATCGACGGATCCACTCTGCGATTTACCCGTCGAAAGACGTTTGATAAATTGTCTGTTTCACACTCGACACCGTTCATATATTTACGAAAGCGTTTGTAAATAGATTTTTGACTATTTGTTCACGGCCTGTGATATATTCATTTATATTTTTTTATAAATACACATATATTTTTTAGAGAAAAGGATCGTTTTTTTTATTCTCATTTTTCAGTATACTTTATTTTCAGAAAAATAAAACAATAGATATGTACGACATCTAGTTATGACTTGTTCATAACTTTTTAAACTAAAAATAAACATTGGAATTAATTTCATTTTATAAAAGCAAATTTTATCGGTGCTGCAAAAAATAAACAAACATACCAGATGAAGCATCGAGTATTTAAAATAAAAAAGTTACAAAAAAAAAACCTTTATTAAAAAATGCATAATTCTTGTATGAATGAAAAACTGTAAATAAATCAAGATTAAAGGTCGCCCGATAATTTATTTTCAATGATTTATCAAACGTTTTTGATTAGAAAGTGTGGTTTATGACCTGAAAAAGAATTCATTTGTGAAAATGTTATCACTTTAAACCATTTTTAAATGAAATGACTTTGAATTATTGTTCTATGCAATTTTCCATTCTTGGAAGCTTTAAGTTTTAATGAAATAAACAATATTTTTTATAACATACAAACATAATAGCACACTACAGATTAGATGTAACATCAACTATGCAATCACATTGTATTCAAAACTTTTTTAATCGTTTATAATAGGAAAATATGAAAATGATGCACTGAATAAAATAGAAAAGAATTTATCACAAGTTTCACTTAAGTAATGTCATTAGATAAATACTTATCAATGTTGTTTTTTTTTATTTATGTAGATATATATATATGTGTGTGCACGTGCTCTTCAATACGAAGGTAAGTTTATTCGTGACAAGTAACCGATCTACACTAACTGAAAACGATGAATACTTTGAACTTGTATAACGTTATATTTTGTACGTTAGTCGATCATTCCTTGTTGTTTAACAGAATGATACGTGAAAATAACATTCTATTTTGTTTTAGTTTTCATTATAAACCGGGCTTTTACTGAAGGATCATATCGACATCAATTCAGAGGAGGTCGTGTTTCTTACAATTATCATACATGTACGGAATTACAATTTCGATCGTTCGTGTTATACAGGTAATGGTACGGCCTTACGAGTGACTTTCGGAAAGACGTTCTCGGATGAACCTCGAAGCTGCGGTCCGCACTGTTTCGATTTTAAGAATGCTAAATTAACATTCGAAGAGAAAGAGAAACACTGGTGGAAAGTCGATTGGGAGATCTACGATTCTTCGATCGTCCGAGACTGTATGGACTTGGAAGGTCAACATTGGTTCGGGGGTCCGGAACAGTTCGATCAAGAATGGCCGATCGAAAAACTAGTGCTCGAGGATTATTCTATGGTGACGAAACAGACCGACAACGCAGCGATAATCGAACCCTACTGGCTGAGCAGCAACGGTTTTTACATCTTCATCGAGAAGGAAGCGCCTCTTTTCGTCGACCAAAATAACTACGGGAAAGGAAAAGTACGTTTTTATTCTTCCTGAAAGACGAACACCGGTATTTTTGGACACGGTCACGTAATGAAAAAACAATAGCGATGACATTTTTTGTACTCTCTATTCTAGTTATGCTGGACAGTAAAAAATTCGTATCCGTACGCATCACGTGACAATTACTCGTTGAGTTACGACATCGTCTCGAAATCCGACGTAAGAAGAGCTCACGAACACGCGATAAAGACGTTTCTGGGAAAACCGACAGGTTATCCGGACGAAAGAATGATCAGAGATCCCGTCTGGTCGACTTGGGCACGTTATAAAATCCACGTAAACGAATCCGTCGTTATGGATTTCGCAGACGAGATTCTAAGTCGCAACTTCTCGAACAGCCAAATAGAAATCGACGACGACTGGGAAATCTGTTACGGTGCCCTCGAATTTCGGGATTCCAAATTCCCCGATCCTAAAAAACTCACCGACGCGTTGAAATCTAAAGGATTTAGAGTGACCCTGTGGATTCACCCGTTCATAAACAAAAACTGCGAACCGTACTTCAGCGAAGCTAAAGCGAAAGGTTATCTGATAAAAAATGAAAACGGAAGCGTGGAAACACAATGGTGGAACAGCGGCCCGAACGAATCGAGCGCAATTGATTTTACTAATCCCGCCGCCGTAGAGTGGTGGACGAACAGATTGATTCGGTTACTAGAGAAGACCGGGATCGACGGGTTCAAATTCGACGCAGGAGAAACTAGTTGGGCTCCGCAAGTAAGTTTCATCATCTCGGTACGCGTAATAACCGATCGTTTATCTCGCATAATTTCAGATTCCTATCCTGAACGCCGACATACAAACTCAACCGAACATCCTGACCGCTTTATACGTGAACACTTGCGCACGATTCGGTAGCATGACTGAAGTGAGATCCGCATCGAGGTATAATTCAAACGACATATCTTGTACTCGAGCCTTTATCCATACGATAACTTCTCAGAACGCAAAACCTCCCGATATTTTTGAGAATGATCGACAAGGACACTCGCTGGGGCTTCGACAACGGTTTACGCAGCCTCGTAACGACACTACTCCAAATGAACTTGAACGGATATCCCCTCGTACTGCCCGATATGGTCGGCGGGAACGCCTACGGGAACGACACGATAACGAAGGAATTGTTCATACGTTGGTTGCAAGCGAACGTTTTCATGCCGAGCATTCAATACTCGCTGACTCCTTGGGACATCGACGACGAAGTGAGTTTAAAACACCGTTACTCTAACAGTAAAACCGTACTCGTAAAACAGTATACTTTGTTTCGTGAAAAACACCGCTGTTTTCAGACGACCGAAATCGCTCGTAAATTCACAAACCTGCACGTGAAGTACGCGAACAAAATAATTCATTTGGCGAAACGAGCCACCGAAGATGGATCTCCCATCAATCCACCTGTCTGGTGGATCGCGCCTAACGATAAGACCGCTCACGCTATCAATGACCGTAAGAATTCATTTCACGATATCTAAACATGTTACATACATACGCTTGAAGGATAACTCGAATAGAGTATCACGTTCGAATATTTCCTCTGATGATTCATCTACAATAACGACAATCATGTTTTTTTAAATTTCCAGAGTATTTACTAGGAGAAGATCTACTGGTCGCGCCGGTCATGGAAGAAGGAGCGAGACAGAGAGATATTTATTTACCGGTCGGTACGTGGAAAGATGAAAATAACGGGGAAGTGCTAACAGGTCCGAAATGGTTATACAATTACACAGCACCCCTCGATGTATTACCGTACTTTACTCAAATCACAACACGAGCCGAGTGAAAATTATAATAAGAAATCGTTATACGACAAAATATGTTAAACAATTATGGGATAAGGTTAATGGGGAAATAAGTTTTGTAAAAAAATTAATAAAATATATTTCATTTTATAAACAACCTCGAATATGTTCACTCACGATAAAAATAAATTATTTAAGGTCGATGGACAACACCAAGTCTTGTCCGATAATATAAAAATCTTCGAGAATAGCTTCCGAATTGAAAGCTAATTTGTTATCGTTACCTGCGGTGATTAAACGGCGACCGTTGATCTGCGATACCTAATAAAGAGAAAAGTCACGACTTAGAAGGCTGAAAAACAACTACGAGACACCGGCCGTAACCTTAATGAAATTGACGGTAAAAACAGCGCGTATCGAAGAAAAAGCAGAGTTCAGTTAATGTAAAAATCAGTTAATGTTAAAATGTACATACCTTGAAATCGCGTATTTCCTTTACACTAGGTTTCCAAAGGACACCGATAATATTTCCTCCGTACGAGTCGTGAAAGAACAGGGCATACTCTCCGTAATGTTTCTGTAACATTTAGCGAAAGTTATAAGACGATATACGCACATAAAACTTTAATTATTTAAACACTGACGCGTAAGTCCGCGAGATACATCTGTACTGGATTAAATTTTACAACGGGTATTTTTTCATCATCTTCCTTCTCGTACGTAACAAATTCACATTTAACTTTTTTATCTACGGCCTGGTAATTAACAGGATTCAAGGGCTTCAAGTAAATAACCGCATCGTAACCACTCGACGACGGTCGAAATATGACCTATAAAATCGTTACGTCATTTGTACATCTATCGATCGTTTATAATACTTGCGATGATTTACAAACCTTTTCGTCGAACAGATCGGCATCGAACAGCTTATTCTCGATAAACTGTAACGATTCCTTAGCCAATAAAGACACGCGCAACAAAACTTGTTTCGATGGATTCGATTTCGTCCATAATGAATTGTTTGTGTCGTAAGGAGTGACAATAAATAGAGCTGGCAACGATTCACGTTTTTGTGTAAAATTTGTTTCTATTTCTACGATCTGCTGTCCTAGAAATTACAAACACGTTCATGATCTTCATTCGGCCGTCGAATCGAACATTATAAAGTACCGCACACGTACTGTTCAACTCGTTATTAAAATTAACGATCAGAGGTTCTATCTGCCAGTCCGTGAACGATAGTCGTTGAAGCAGCCGAAGAAACGCGCACTGCGGCGAATGAGGTACGGTATACGGCTCCGGCGACGTATAGAGCGACGCGACCAATAGTTCTAAAGCTACCGACGGCATGTGACTCTTATCTAACAACTGAGACCGGAGCCAACGTTTTGCTATTCTGCTCGCTATCCCGAAGGATGAATACTGCATATTTAACCTGCAAGTTCAAAATTAATTTTCAATAAAATACAATAATATATAACACATAATATAACACATCTGAAGTTCTTATTTCACACATTAAATCTAAATGATATCGACGAGGAGAAATACAACTACCCGTGTAATGAACTGGTCATTTTCGGTAAGTGCAGGATTTGTTTCTCCAATTCGAGACTTTCTTCAGTGTCTTTATACGATACTATACCGGCAGCGTTTACGTTCTTTTTTAACAGAGCTACCTCTTTCTGATGCCCGATACAAAATCTAAAAACCAATCCGTCTTTATACACCTGTAAATAATTTGGATGAACGTTACTTTTCAACTGATATTTTTTCGATAGCAAATTTGAAATTTCAATATAGAATGCAGCTTTTATATGCCTCACTGCTTCTATGTCGTTTGGCCATTTCCCACTAATGCCTAAAAAATATTTCCGTATTAAAATAATAGCAGTCGAATACAATATTTGAACTGATTTTTAGTATCACCTAATTGTATCACTCCTTCGACCGGATGTACATAATGTGGAACCGAATTTAAGTTAGTTTCGTTTAGCAGCATATTGTTATTTCTTACGGTCTTTTCGTCGGCTTCAAATCGAGTAGCCACGTTAGGATACACGTCGGTAAACCTATCGAATAAAATAATTTCACTTTCACACATTCGACGTGAACCGTTTGTACTCCACTTTGAAAAGCGGTTTAAAAACGGTATTACACGTATGTAAAAACTACCTCAACACACTGGATGCTCCTTGAATCGACGATATTATCAGCGGTAATTCCTCGAGACTTCGTATCTCACGCGATAACTCTTCGAAACATTTTACAACTTTCAATGCGACTTCTTCGCCGGTACCGTAATCAAAACTCATTTTTACATTGCTCAAAGTCAACACGTTTTCAAACTGATTACTAAAGTAACTAGTGCTACGGACACAAACGATACCGAAATTTTTCTTTAATAAATAAGAAATAATCTGTTTGCAGATATTTCGCCTCTGGTACATCGAACTTCCGTTCCAAACGACAGCTTCCGATATGGATCCGTCCGCGAACCTTCGCAGTTCGGCCTTTCCCCCCCAAAAAGATTTAAACCGCTCTGCGTCGGGCACGTTGGCTTCCGGCCCTACGTCTATGAGCGAGTACGCCGTATCTGGATTTAAACTCAGACCGACAGTGACGTGAAACTCGTCGAAATTCGGAATTTCGTCGACTGGCCAAACTTTCAGAGGTATTAATTTCGGTACTATTAAAAATAATCTTTTTTTCAGACCCTCGTTCAAGACGGATAACAGTTTTTCGATGACGAGGGGAAGTTTAAAATTTAAATAACTGTTTTTTTTTTCGTCTGAAATATTTTCTAAAATGTTTTCAAATACCGTAAAGTCGTGAACACTGAAAAAATAAGAATCATCGATACAAAAACAGTTAAAAACGTACGACCGTACTGAGTTTACTTCGACGACCATTTACTTACTTCAAAATATGATCGTACTGTGTATAGAACGGTACGTTCATCATAAACAATACTTGAAAACCGTTAAAGTAATTATCGTCCAAGTACGCGAGAGCTAGTTTCGACTCTTGTTTGATTTTATGATAAACGTGAAAATTTAAATTCGATGCCAAGTTATAAAAACCCGTGTTATCTACGAACACGACAGGATATCCTTTATGAAATTCTTCGAGAGAAGGTTTCGGTTCATCGAAATCGGATAACGTAATTCCAGATTCCGACCAATCTGAATTAGCTGAAAAAGAAGAACACACGAATAATCAATATCGAAGTAACGGTAACGGTGAGAAAACGATTAAATCACGAACCTAAATTTATCCACACGTTTCGAATCACTTGGTAACTACTCATCGCGTTATTCACCTTATGTTTTTTAATTAGGTAAATAACAAACATCAACAGTAAGTCTCGATTAAATCCACCGAATCCATCGATGAGGTGTCGTTGTTTCAACCAAACTTGCAGTAACTTCACGCCGTCTTTAATGTTATTGCAATTGTTTAAACATTCTTTCTGAACATTTTCATTTTCCACGTACGTCAAGTCTTCCAAGACTAAACTGTTATAAAATGGAGTCGGTACAAATGTACTTACATCACAAGATTCTTTTGACAACGAAGCAGGTCTAATATTATTTTTGGAAGGTGAAAATTTAGTTAGCTTAAAGGTCGACTGTTCGACCGAAGTTCGTATATGTATTTTGAAACACTTTGAAATTTTACCGGCAGGTGTCAGTTCGATAATCGGTTTTAAGACGTTCCCGTTATGAGTCGTGTACCGGACACTCTCCACGAAATCGCATTTCGATATTTTTTTGACAATATACGCTAAATACAAAGCTCGCTTACGCAAATAACGAGCGTTGAAACAATCGCTTTTATGAAAACATTTGTTCGGCATTTCCACGTTGACATCGACGATCACAGGCGGACCGATCGCACACCGTGAACTGAATAAACCTGTGGTTTTTATAGACTTGGGTTTTATGAATTTGAAAACTCCTTTATCATCTACCAATTCACAATAAAATGGAACTTTCAACTTCAATTTCTTTACCCACTTGCGATCAGAGAGCCCATATTCATCGCTGTCTTGTAACGAGGAAACGAATTCTTCAAATCGCTTACACCAGCTCGTGAGTGAATTTACGTGCGTTTCTTTTATGTTCAATTCTTTTAAAATTTCGATTATCTGCAAGCGAAACAAATTGGAATTGAACAGATTTTCAGTTTCACGTAACTGGTTGAGCTCTTCGACCGTCGGAGCTTTGAACAGATCTTTCGACTGTTTCGATTTTTTGACGCCTTCGAAACTGTCGTGCGACTCGTTTTTACGTTTTCGAGAATCTACATTTCCTTCCGAGTATTCAGACTCTTCTTTATCCGATTCTTCAGTGCCGTCATTGTTCGATTTTTTAGAAATATAATCGAATACATTTTTCGTAAGTTTCTCTTCGGGAAAATGATCTATACTCTTCTTTTTTATACTTTTACTCTAGAAACATGCACATATGTGTATAAAATAAATCTACAAAACAGCACTGCGGTTTGATAATTAAAGTAAGACGAGGGTTTTTCAGAAAATATTTCACAATGTTAAACGAAAAACATTTCTACCGACAAGAATGGAATATAAGTTTCTGACGTGCTGAAAAATTATTGCGAAAAGAAACGTACCTTCTTCTTCATTCTGAATACAAGTGCATCGATTCACCTTTCAAATTGTCTCGTTTATAAACAAATTTACATGAGGCGCATACGAATGTAAGGTTAGTTTCGATACAATTTTAAAACATGCGCGTAGTCACGTGACTTTATCAATGTCCACTTGGGAGATTTTTTAATTGTATAGTATTGCCATCTAGGGGGTAACTAATTAACTGATACGTCACAAATGTGGCGTGCGTTGTATACAAAAGTTGATAAAAGCTATTTGTTTGTTGTCAAAACATTTATAAAGTGTAAAATTAACTGTAAAATGTTTTTATATAAACAAGGAATTGTCTGAAAAGGTTGTGTAAACTTATAATCGTTTCATCAAATCTTGTTTGGGGTGCGTTCACATACCAGTGTCCCCTATATCAAAAAGTGACATGAACCGACAAAGAATATTATATTCCAGAAAAAAATGTTGAGGTGAATATTCATTTTAATTTTATTTATCAAAATATTTTCGAAATCGGAGTCGTATTTCGCTTAGAATTAGTCGAAAGAGTATATTGGAAGTAAGGTTATGTGTACATTGGAATTTATATATGGTAACGAGTCTTTCTAGCCGATTTTTCATTAATATATGTAGGAAAAAATGCATAGGATTCGGTGATGATAGAGTAAAAACGGGCTTGTGTTCTAAAACCCGACCGTACATTGATTCAGTATCTTTTTTTTGTAGTGCTACCGTTCGATGGAGCATAGAAGATTATTTTTAATAAGAAATATTTGAGAGAATGGCCCATATGGCGCCGTACCGGCTGCCGGGGCCGGCATTGGAGCCGCCGTCCAATCCGAAAAAGCGACGGAAGACGACTAGCAGTGCTGCTGCGGTAGCTACTCCTCAACCTCCACCGACCATGCAGGATCTACTGCCTCCGCCTCTCAGCGGCTACGGAGATACCGTCGTCGCGAGCAATCCGTTCGACGACACGCCGACCGTGCAAAACACATCGAGTAACACCATGATGCAACACCATATGATGCGGGGGATGGGCCCGCCGCACGGAATGGGCTCGATGCAGATGGGGATGCCTTCCCCGATGGGTCCGATGCGTTCTCCCGGAATGGGCCCGATGAGTCCGATGCACGGCATGGCCCCCATGGGCAGCCCTATGGGCGTGCACTGCGGACGTCCTTTGAGCGGAGGCGGCGGCCCTATGGGCAGTCCGATGAACCCTATGGTTCCGCCGATGGGCAGTCCTATGAACATGGGGCCCCCTATGCACAGTCCGGTGTTGAACGGGCCGATGAACAATGGCCCGATGAGTAACGGCCCGATGGGTATGAACAGTAGTCCGATGAACGGTCCGATGGGAATGAATACCGGACCGATGGGAATGAGCGGTAGCCCGATGGGAATGGCGAACGGTCCGATAGGAATGAATAACGGGCCTATGAGCAGCGGACCTATGGGAATGAGCGGCGTGTCGATGAACGGGCCGATGGGAATGAACAGTAGTTCGATGTGTATGAACGGACCGATGGGAATGAACAGCGGCCCGATGGGCATGAGCGGCGGACCGATGAGCACCCAGATGGGAATGTCTAACGGACCTATGAATCTAAACAGCGGGCCGATCGGCATGGGTAACGGTGTCATGGGACCTAGAATGAACGGTCCTATGGGTTCTAACAGCTCGATGGGTATTCCGACGAGTCACTGTAGCGGAGTGACGATGGGCCCGGGATCCGGCGTGATGAATACGAACCAAGGACAAGTACCGATCAGTTCTAGCCAAATGGGCCCTTCGTCTAACCAAATGGGCGCAGGAACAAATCAGATGAGACCTGTTCCGAGTCCCCTTAGTTCCGGTCCCAGTCCGATAAACACCGGACCTAATCCTATAGGACCTAACCAATTAAACGTACCGGGATCGAATCAGATGGGTCCGGGTCACAGCCCCTTAAATTCTATACCGGGCCCGGTGAGTTCATCGAACTCGATAGGTCCCGTTTCTAGTAGTATGAATAACCAGCCTAATACGTCTATAGCCATGAGCCAAGGGCAAATGAACACCGGAACTAATCAAATGAATTCAGGAATAAATTCAATAGCGTCGACGTCGGTTTGTCCGGGGTCCGGCTCGGTCGGGCCCGGCGTCATGAGCACCGGACTAGTACCGGTCTCTATGGGGTCCGGTTCGATCGGATCGATTTCGAATACGATGGGAAGTTCCGGTTCGATGAATGCAGGTCCCATAGGACCTGTAAATATGGGTTCGACATTAGGTTCCATGGGTCCTGGTCAAATGGGACCCAACAGCGGGCCTATCGGACCGTCACAAGGTCAAATGGGTTGTGGTCCTGGATCGATTAGTCACGGGACCGGTTCGATGGGTCCTCCTATGGGTTACATGGGCCCCGGGTCCGGACCGATGGGGCCGAATCCGAGTCAGTTGGGGCCGTGTCAAGCGTCTATGAGTCCGGGCCAGGGACCGGGTTCTATGTCGAACATGGGACACATGGGGCCAGGTCATGGGCCGATGGGGCCTATGGGCCCGATGAGCATGTATGGACCACCTATGGGAGCCAAATCTCTGTCTGTGAGTGCTGGAAAAGTCTATCCGCCAGATCAATCGATGGTATTTAATCCCCAGAATCCTAACGCGCCGCCTATATATCCGTGTGGTGTTTGTCACAAAGAAGTACATGACAACGATCAAGCAATTCTCTGTGAATCGGGCTGTAACTTCTGGTTCCACAGGTAAGAATCTTTTTGTTTGAAAGCGACGTGTATAAAAAAATATCTCTCAAAAACCCGACGTGTAGATTTTTTACACGAGTTTATAAGTGAAAGAGAAACGTGCAAACATAACTGACCAACAAAATTTATTTAGAATCGTTAATTACAATAATACAGTTTAAGAAACAATAATATATTGAGCAATTATCAGAATATATAACAATTTTCAATCGATAACCATAAAAGATGAACAAATTTCCTTCGAGTCGTATCTGTTTGTGTATTTTTATATGCACGTTGTGTGTGTTTATGTGTACATGTGTATATTTTATATATACACGCCTATTATTCCACTCGTGTAGAGATGAACAAAACACATACATTCGAAACCCACAGTACGTATACGACTGATCGATTTATTTTTTTTTACAGGAGTTGCACGGGACTTACGGAAGCTGCATTTCAACTTTTAACGGCAGAAGTGTACGCAGAATGGGTGTGTGATAAGTGTCTTGCATCTAAAAATATACCGCTTGTTAAATTTAAACCATAACAAACTCTTGGCATTAGATAATTACATAGAATAAAGCTTTCCTACTATTGGCATAATCGTGCACAGTGACACAAACGACGTGCGTGTGCGTACGCATCTGCGTATATATACGCAACGCATGTATATATATATATATATATGGGCGCGAACGTGCACGTACGCACACGCAGACTTTTTTTAGTTTAACTGAATTTTTATATATTGGACTTTACGTAAGTAATCTAATTTAAACTGTTTTATCTAATGAAAATATTTAACTTAAAAATATTTAAACTATCGATTTATACTCGACTGACATTAAAAAGATTGTGTCGCTGATGTCTTGCTAAAAAAGAAAAACTGTTTGTAAATATTATTAATATAGAAATACCTTATGTCCTGATTAAAACATCGATGCTTCACAGAATAAGGTTAACTACACTAATGGACTGATACTCGTGAAACATACACAAATTAAACTTAAGATTTATTGCAATCGCTTTAAATTTTATTTAGAAACTCTGTTATGTACAGTTAAGTAAATCCAGATTCAATTTATAATAGCGATCGATCGTGCAACCCGGATGATTCGGCTGTCGGAAGAGAGAGAAAGGAAATCATGTATATTTATCTCATTCGCCCTCCCCCCTCTGTACAATTAATTATATTTCTTATTTATTATAAACTCGTCTGGTTTTATTCATCTGTACAAATATCAACGCGCAAGTGTCTGCGTAAATGAATCTGTTTGAAAACTGAAAGTGTAATATATTAGCGTAATATTTTTATTATTTAGAAATAACAAATAACGATATTGTCAGTTTTCGAACTCATCGTACGTCGTTAATTGTTGTGTGAATGAGATTATTGAATTAGAATAAAAACGTTGATATATTGTGTCAAAATATTATTTTAAAAATAAATTGTGTTAATTTAATCATTGTCAGTATAATGTATTATAATACAATTGATTTTTTTTATGATTTAGTCGTGTGAATTTGTGTTTTAAAACGATTCGTTAACGTTCTTTCGAAACAGGTCTGTTTGGCACTTCGACGCACGACGATCTCGGACCGGAAGTACGAGTACGTACGTTCGGTATCTCGTTCGAACGCGATCCGATCGTTTCCTTTTCGCCGCGTGCGCGCGTGTGTTTTTTTTTAACTTTCGAGCGATTCGGTCGACGGTCCGTCTACGTTTCGAAGTCGATGAACATATACGTATAAACACGCACGTCATACGTTTTATAGTACAAATTTAGCGTCGACCGCGTCTTCGCTAAGCTGTAACTCGAAAGAAAAATCCATCGACGATAACGGTCGCTCTTATCCGCGTACGCCGTCCGGAGGACGCGTCGGCCACGTCCGAATACCGGACGCTCCGCGACGACGTCCGGATACGAGCGTACCGAATCGTAAAACGAACGCGGCGCCGTAGAAGTACCAAAAGATCTGTACGACCCGGTCAAAAAGAAAAATACATTGCAGAATAATTCGAGTTTGTATCGAGTGCGTGGCTGAATGAACGAGATATTATTTTTTATCATGTGAATATAAAAAAGAATTATATAAGCAATAAATATTGTTATACATTTTCTCGAATTCATTTTTATTACTCACGTTTCATTTCATAGAGGAAGGAGGGCCCCCGCGCCGGATTTTTTCTCGACGCGATTGTTGATGCCGTGCAGACGCGCGTTGTTAGTCATCGCTCGAGCGACGTACGTTTTGGTAGATCGCACGTCTCCTGCCATTTGCGCCGCCACTGCCGAACCTGATAGCTCCGGCCTTTTGTATATCCGCGCCTCGCTCGACTCTATTCTCAAATCTATAAAACGCACATTGAGTACAGGTACACTCGATAGCGCGACACCGACATACTTAGATTTTCGTACAGAGATTTCGACGCGCCCGGATTGCCGTGGTGGTTGACCTGCAAAACGTTTCGTTTTAGTTTTTTTTTTTCTATCTATCCCTACCCGGGATGTACGAAAAGCACGGCACCTTCTGAGACACGGCCGGCAAATGATTCAGCTGATCGAGCGCGATGGTCGACGGGGTCGTCTCGTCGCAGTTGTACTTGCTCGCGTTGATGTACAGGCCGTACTTGCGTTCGTCTTCGGGACGCAAAGATCCGTTGATTTTCATCGCCGTGTATATCTTTAAACAAATCGTAAATCAGTGGGGTGCGAAGGTGGCGATTCCGCGAATCGTATTCACATATATGTATATTTCTCTCTCTATGAACGAGCACGTTCGAGGACGACGACGGGCTCGTCGCGTCGCAAGTGTACACGGACCTCTTTTAATAGACCGTAGCTTCGGATCATCAAGTCCCGTTTCGCCAGCTGGGCCAGACGTTCGTTTTCGTCGGCGTCTATTATGGCGCTCGGCTGAAACGAAGACTTCGTCGGCAAGGACTGCGTCGACTGTACCAGAGAGGACTGGCTCGACAGACGGTTCTTCGAACGATTCGTCGCCGGCGACTTCTTCTTTAGTTTCGGCTGAGCGTTCGTGAGCGTCTTCAACGGCGAGATCGAGTGCGACGAGCCCCGATGGTTTTTCATGTCTCTGTCCTTCGCCGCCGTGCACCTCTTCGCGGCCTCGACCTTCGCCTTCGTCTGAAAAACGTCGAGGACGACACTTTATATTTCCGCTCGAACGTTCGAAAGTGTTCGAACAGACGCCCGACGACCTGCATCTCTTCGCGTTGCATCCGCACGGCCGTGTCCCTGGCTCGGCTCGCGGCCGTCTCGCAAAAGATCGAACCTTGCGTCTGATGAAAGAACATTTCGTACTTGTCGGGCTCGTCGCCCGGATACGCCTGGCGAAACCCGCCCAAGTGCTTCGCCTCCCACTTATCCTGATTGATATTGAGCTCGTGTTGATTCGAGCTCGTCAGCGGCAACTGTTCGGACACACTGAAATTCAGAAAGATCGGAAAACCGGTGCACGGACGAAACACCCGGCGTGAATACCTCAGTTCCTTGTGCACACCGTGGAGGAGCCGCTCCCTGACCCGCTTGCGGTCCTCGTCCAAGACTTTCCTCGTATCGCACCGAAATATGTCGACGAGCGTGAAAGTGTCGCTCAGGAGCGCGCCCTTCACTTCCGTGTCGATCAGATTGTCGGTGTGGAAACTCGGCGAGTGGTTTACCTGTGGGCCGCAATCAGTGTTGTAGAATGGTAAAATCGAAACCGTGCGCTTCGTTCGAATTACTTCTAAAATATACGGCTTCAATTTATAATCAAGGAAAATATCAAAGCCGAGGAGCTCGAAACATGCCGAAGCGAGATCGTGGGTCGGAAAACATGCATGATAACTGTGTTTAAGAACAGGATGTGCTGCAATAATTGTCTTAATTATAACTTCATCGATTTTCTGCCATAAGAATTTCACATCGTGACCCATCAACAAAAGATAATGGTTCAGTGTCGATATCTTTCTAAAACAAGTATTACAGTATATTGTTGTCTACCGGCCAGCGGGTAGAACAGTATCTACACAAAGTATCCTATTAGAAGGAGCGACGGGCACACGAGCTAGTGGCTTAATGCCCGATCAAAAGTATATACCTCTTACTGCCGTCTTGATCGTCTTGTTTGTATGTCCTACTGTGTTTATTGACCGCATAATTTGTTAAATGCATGAACACGTTGGTGGTGTTATTGCACGTCGGCTCGTGGTATCTACTAGTCGCGAATCTACAAAAATGTCGACACGAAATAAACGCGGGGGAGTGTCGGGCGAGGCACGCCTTTGAAAATTATATATTTCACCTCACTAGGCCCTCGTTATAGATATACACGCGCAGTGGATCGCACGAGGTGATCAGCGCGTAGACCCTTATATCGAATTTGTAACCGTCGATGAGGAATGGCTGCAAAGAGATTACATGAGCGTCAACGAGAGCGAAATACCGTGTCGGATCGATCGCACACGTACACGGGAAATGTACACTTGGCAGATCAAACGTTCGAACGGTTTGATGTCTTTCAACGATCTAGTCAGATATATGCCTCGTCCCTGGCTGCCCGCGTCCGGTTTCAATATGTACGTCTTGTTCTTCCTCGTTCTGCTGTACGAGAGCGCCTCGCCCAAGCTGTAAAGCGACGTGCGGATGATATCGTGACACGCGAGCGTAGAATTGAATAAATAAAAAAAAAAGACAAACTCTGCCGGCAGACACCACGTTTTCGGAAAGAAGTTATAGTCCTTCGAGAAAATCCGGAGCATGCGATTGAGATTCCTCGCCAGCAAATCCTTGCGGCATATCTCGAGCATGCCTGGAAAATGGTTGATCCGCTGGAATCTCCGCATCTCTTTCGCCTTCTCGACCGATATCGACATGTCCGTCCAGAACAGGTTCCAGTTGTCTGTCTCGGCCACTTCGCGCATCCCGAACTGGGCGGCGACCCGCTTCACGATGTCGTAACGACAGTTCGTCAAGCAGATGGACGCGCACCTAAGAACATTCAGCGAACGAATTCGAAACGCTTCGAGAAGGCTATACGCAGCGACACTTACTTTCGTCGTTTCTTTTTCTTCTTCCGCGGACTGCTACTGGATTTGTCGGTCGCCGAATTACTCTTCGACGTGCTCATCTTGTGAACGTCCGGCGATTTTTTCCTACGTTCCGCATCTAATTTATTCGAGTCCGACGTGTCACGTCTCAGGTCGCTGTTATCGTCGCATCCCTCGGACGACGAATCACTCGCATCGGAACTTTCAGAAGTCATAACTCTTGAATGCTTATCGAACTTCATTTATGAAAAAAAAGGATATGTAGACTTTATATCGTTCGCGGATGATTCGTTCCCATTACATTTTAATCTAATCATAAATAAAAGTATTATTATAATTGCCAGATGAAGAAATCGCTGATATACATATGAATATTCATATAGTAGTATAATAAATAATTTTGATATTTTATGTCAGATCTGAAACATACTTTGACAAATAATCGCCCATCATTTGTCAACAATCTCGTAGCAACGAAGTTGTCAAGCAACTGCGATAATAAACAAGATCGGATACTATTTCATCAGGTTTTTTTTTACAAATTTTATAGATATTATAAAACAAAGAAATAAATTTAAAGTCCTTTCTCAGCTTGTTCAAAATTTTTTTTTTCGTCGGGTATGAAACAGATTTTTTTTCGAATGGATGTTTTAAAATGAATACAAGTCCCGAAGAATCTTTAACACAGACAGAATCAAGTTACAATCGTTCATCGTCATTAACTTCCGATAATGAGTACGATTCGCTCGAAACCGATGGAAAGAGTGTAAAGTAAGTATGAAATGAAGTGTATTTTATATATATATATATATATATATATATTCATAGGCCGAGTTCCAATTAATTGTTAAAATCAGTCGGTACAGTATGAACAAACTGACTGTAATAAGTTGTTCAATCACAATACAGTTCTGACACTGTCGTCAGATTCAAAGTCAAGAACGGATTCTTTTGTTTTCACGCTACGAACCACAATAAATAATTTTTGTGGTTCTTCGGTCAAAAAAAGAAATCATCTGATCAATTTCGATACACATTCTATGTGGATTTTAAGTCAAAGCTCGCTTTTTAAACACGCATTAAACATTTGTAATAGTATGAAAGCAAATCGGTTCAAATGCAATTTCATATACATTTTCTAATCAATGTTTAAATGATTTTTATAATAATTATGTTATTTATGCGTATCATTTTCTGTAATTAATGACATTTAACAAATCAGCAGATACAAGCGATTTTTTTAAATAACTAGATCAACATTTTTTATGTTTAAAGGATAAGTAGCACAGGTATCTTATTTTTTTACAAATTAAACTCGCATATATATATATATATATATATATATATATACATATATATATACATATATATATATATACATATATATATACATACATATATATATATATATATATATATATATATACATTCGTTTCATTTACTTTTGAATAAAAATCCGATAGCGAGAAAAATGGATCAGACTGCAAGAGCGATGAGAACACGTCTCAAACGAAAAACATTTCCGAATTAGATATGAAGAAAAACGGTACCTCGTGCGAAAATCAAACGAACGATCCGCCTCGAAATTTCGCATTTCGAAATGCAAACCCGTCCGGCGATGTATCAGAAATATTCACATCGAACGATTCTCTTTCGACGACGTACTTGAACTCATCCTCGAACGATAACAATTCAAAAATGTCCGTCACTGAAGTTTTTGTGAACGCCTCGTACGCTTACGACTCCGTTGAAAAGATCAAGGAGCTGCCTCGGCGCGAACCGTCATCGGACCGTGCGAAAAAGAATGCCGGGAAGAAGGCACGGAACAGGCGCGCTTCGCTCAAACCGAACGGCGTCAATCCGAACTCGGACGTGTTCAAGATATCGAGAGAGGAGATGCAGAATCTAATCGGCGACATCACCGATTACGAGAGCTACTTGAATAAGCATACGTCGATGCGCGAAACGTTGAAGAACCAAAACGAAAAGATACCGATTTACTCGCTGCAACAATCGAAATCGATCATAGACAGCGATCCGGTGTCGTCGGTACGATTCAACAGCCGACGAAACTCCGACGATTCACTCGACGATGGCGGCTCGACGTCTTATGAGAGCAGCGATGTGAAGTCGCAGTTAAACGACGCCGACGAGAAACTAAAGTCCGACACTGTTTCGTTCGACAACGACGAGAGCACGGGCTGCATTTCCGAAGAACGGCTCAGAAAGGGAGACGAGCCCGCGTCGCTCTTCGAGCAGCATCGGCAAGGTCCCGGTATGGAGTATTTGGAAGAACTGAAAAAGAGCGTTTTCAACACCGCGACTTACTTGGAGAGATGCTTGCAGAAGATCAACGACAAGCACACGATAGCGTCGATAACCTCGATGAAATACGAAGAGAACGCAAACAGAAACGACTGTGATAGGAGTGGAGTTGCGCGACGTCCCCCATCGACACAAACCAATAACAATCTGATCAATACGGAATCGGAAAATCTGGAAATAATGCAGCTGGAAGAAGCGATCAAAAGTATTCACGATTCGATCAAATATTCATTGTGTAAGAACAACGAGTCAATGTACAAACAAGATTTACGAACGCTGAGGGACAAACTAAAGTATGTGACGATCATGCACAGCAAAAGCTCGAAGGGTTCTGTGTGCGCGAAAAACAACAGTCCGGAAGCGTTCGACAGAGTCGTGATGAATAATTTCGAAGACATCATATCGCACATGGAGAACGAAAACGCAGACCCGGCCGACCCGAATAGGGGGGGCGACGGGGAAACACAAGGAGAGCCTGTGCAGGAAAAAGATACGGAAGCACGCGGCGAAGTCGCCGGCGAGACGCACGCGCAAACCGACACGAAAACGGTCGACAGCGTGTATAAACGAGACGTCGAGAGTGCGAGGAGAGGCTCGAAACCGAAAAAAATCAATTACGAATTCAAAAAGAATCAAGTGTACAGGAGAGTCGCCAGGAAAGATAGCGACGAGTCTAGGCGGAGGAGCGACCTCCGTCCGAATTCGTCGAAATGTAAAACTGAAAAGTCGAAAACGACACGCGGCGACGTCGCCGCTTTACACGACGGACAAACTAAACGTTCGGGTGTCACGGGAGCGATCGAGACCGGCGACGATTCTTTAAAAAAAAACGAACACGCGTCCCCGCAGAGGAAAGCTTACAACGTCGTCGATCTATCGACCGTGGCCGACTTGATCGACACGGCGAACATCAAATATTGCAGCTCGTACGACAAGCCATATTCTCGGATGAAGAAAACGCATACGGAAAAAAACTCGACCGGCGAGGCGCCAAAAGGGCCGAACGGCGAAGAAACGACGAACGTCGTCGAAACCGACGAGAACGAAGAAGCGACGAAGCGTCGCAGTAACGATCGAATCAGCACCATAAGTATTAACGATATTCAGAAGTTGGAAAGGGCGATCAACGATCCAAAATTGATTCATAACGATAAGTACACGGTCATTCCGGTCTCGTATATTCGTAAGCAGAAACCTCCGATGAACGGCATCGACGAGAAACCGGAGTACGAACACCGACCGTCGCTGAGGAAGACCGATTTCAAAAATATCAAGACGGCAACGCAATCGCCTGTCAAAACTTACATAGAGAGGCCGAAAAAAAAAACGCCGTTCATCTCGAAAGAATCTTACGCGGACCCGAGTAAATATCCGAACGTGACTAAAGGAAAATTCGCACAAAATTTAGAAAAGTACAACGACTCGACTAAGAGGACGATGAATATTTTAAATTCGAAAGCGAACAACAACCGTCCTCCGACTAAGGCCGGACAGCGTTCGACGTCGCAGAGAAACGCCGATCAGATATACAATTTCAATAGAAGGGACGTGTCGTTCATTAAATCATGGCAACAGCAGCCGGACTATCGGAGCGGGAGAATCGCTAGTAACGTCCTACGTTCGGATAAGAAACCGCAGAACGAGTTGTCGACGTGTTCCGATAAAAAAAGCGCGAAGAGCACCGCGCCGGAACATCACATGAGATATTCGAATTCTAGAAATATTTACCGATCGAACGAGAGCGTCTTCTACAAAAGCAAGAATTACATTGCGAGCAGCTCGAAGAGCTCGTCGGGAAACAGCAGGGTGAACGTCAACTCCGTGACCACCACGCAGCTGCACGATTCGAGGAAAGATGTTGAAAACACAACGCTCGATAAGAAGAACGCGACACGGCACGCACCTTCCGCCGACAAACGACGGGAGAACGACACGAACAACAGAATAATACTGAGCAGTGCCAGCGATATCTTCTTCGGGCCGCAGAGGTTCAACAACAAGGTGTGCAACATGAAGAAATCGCCGACCGAGCAACACAAAAAGATAAAAAATCAAGCGGGCAAACCGGACGACAGGAGCCGTCCGGCAAGGGCCGGAGAGCACAACGACCGGAATAAACGGAGACCAGGACTCTCTTCACCGCAAGTGCAAATGACGTCGGTGTCGTCGAATAATTTCAGAATCAGCAAACGGATCGAAGACCTAGCGAAGCCGAAGAAACACTACGTGAGAGCCCATCGTGACCAGTACAAAAACGTGCTGGGGAAGGAGTTCGACGTTCGAATGCAGAAGAAGTATTTCGGTAACACGATCTATTCGAACTACTTGAACAAGATGATAAGAACCCGATCGTTGAAGGACCTTCACTGGCTCGAGAACTTCGTGAATATTAAGAATCATTTCGCGGACGAATTACAGAACAGATGTTCGACTGTCAACAAGTCGAGGAAGAACGCCCCGATGCGCGACCTCGAAGTGAACAGAAACATGCCGACGGTCGCCGATCAGAAGGACCGGCTCGCCGATTTCCACGGCAGAAAGGTGATCTCGAGGAAACGGTCCGCGGAAGGCGCCGACGTCGAAAAGGAACTGAAGAAATACATCCAGCACTGGATAGAAAACAACCAGGCCGCTGCGCTGTATGCTTCGTCGGAAGGCGCGAAGGATCGAATCTCGGCCGAGATATACGCGAGGATGAAACAGGAAATCGATAACATCTCGCTGAAGCGACGCTGCGGAAACACGCTGGAGGAACTGTTGCAGAGCGTGTTTCGAACATATCTCGCCGAGAATATAATCGATACAAACGGACGCGAAGTGCCGAAACTGGCGTGCAAGGATAAGAAGTCGCTCAAGTCGATTCCGTCGCAATATTACGACGCGCAAAGCAAATTCGATGGCCAGACCAATGAGAGAAACGTAAGTGTTTATCGTCCAACGATCGACTGTCGACCGTTTTTGATTTCGTATTCTTTTCCATTCCGAACGACGCCGTACCACAACAATGTTATTATTTGTGCACAAACACACACACACATATATAAATACATACAAACTACGTCAACGGGTGATCCATCCACGTTAACGAGTTTGTCTAAATAAACATACCTCGTGACTTCTTCGAGTTCCGTTCCTTTGCTTATGTTCTTTTGAAAAACAAACATGTCAAACACACCTTTTGTTTTGCTCTGATTCATGCCGAGTCCTATTTTCAGACTGGCGTTGCCTTATCTCATATATATATATATATATATATATATACATATACATATATACATATATATATATACATACACACATGCATGCATGGGTACACATAAAGAAAACAACATGTATCAAACATAAACAAATCAATATTTATTAATCTCCTTCCAATTTCAATAATTACAAAAATATGCACAGTTTTTGTTGAGATAATCTCTTGATAAAAAATTAACTTTTTAGAACGATTCTTACAGGAAAACGAATCGGATAACCGTAACAAACGTGCCTCCTAAAGACGAACAGCGCTTAAAACAGACAAGCAATAAACCAAAATGTTTTTCTAGTAACACGAACGAACACGATTCAAAAAAGTCTGAACCGTACGATATTAAAAACGATAAACCTAATCGGAACGCCGAGGAAACCGTCGATTTCATTATTGAATCGTTGCTCGAATCCGTCGACGAAAATCTGGACGAAAGACAGACGCGTACGAAAACGACAGACGAAAATCGAAACGGGACGAGTGCCGGCGAACGGGCAGAAAACGTAAACGATCTCTCTTTATCGATGGAATTGATTAACGATCTGGAAGAATTGTTGAACGATTACAGTTCCGATGAAATAAAATCGTTCGATACGACCGACACGTCCGGTTCGTCTTTAAAATACCCGAGCGAGAATTTAACAGAGAGTTACGGTTCGAAATTCGGTACAGACTCGTTCGATAGAAACGGCGGTTCGTCTCTGAAAGTACAAAACGTAAAAAAAGAACGCGCGTCACGTCCGAACATTCGCTCTACGATCACGAACGGTGTCGAAATGGAATCCGAACGCAGCGAAATGAAATCCGAACGCAGCGGAATGGAATCCGAACTGGAAATAGCGCCGGTGCGAATAGAAACAGCGAAACGATTATACTTTCGACGTACGGTCGGTGAAATGATTCGTAGCTGCGTGACGAACTCGTACCGTGAATTAGAAGAATGGAATCGTTACGAATCACGAGACGTAAAAGTCGAAGACGGTTTAAAAGAGCCCGTTAAATCTGACCCGGATTCCGAACGAATCGACCGGGTCGTTCGTACGAAATTAGAAAACGCCGCCGGCGAAACGCGTATCGACGTACCGTATGAAAATAAATCTAATCCGGACCTACGTAGGACCGATTCACGAGACGATTTGTGCGTCGTACTGTATGAAAATAATCCTAGTTTGATACGTGACAGGTATCGATGATATTTAATATGAAAACTTGAGAAAAAAATACGATGATAAAAATGCAATCTCTTTTTTTATAGGTCCCCGTGCACGACCGTTTATTCCGACGACTTTTCGTCGTCGGTTCCGAAGACCTCACGAGATGAATTCGATGATTCGACACCGGCGTACGTTACCGACTACAATTTGCTATTGAAACCTCTATTAGACAAATGTGAAAAATGTAAAATCGTGATCGAAAAGACAGAATCCGAAGAGAGCATCGCCGATAACATAAGAAACGTCCTAGTCGAACTGAATTCGATACAATCACGAAAATCCAAAATCGATTTAAACGTTCCGAATCGACGTACAGGAACCGAACTGTGCGAGAGATACGAATGTCCGAAACCGAAGATTTTGAAAATGTTAAATCCTAAAGACAGACGCCACTTGAGCGACGACAACTTTATCAAATTTTCTGTTTTGCTCACAGTATACATACTTGTTTATTTATGTGTATTCAGTTGTCTAACTGTTAAAATACATTGCAAATAAATGCACGGAAAAGTGATTATACATTTATATCCACTGTCCAGTACAAGAATACAAATTTTATATTATCCTGAAGATCATCTCGTAGGATCAACTTTCAGTGTCTATTTGTTCGTTTAATATATTGTTTATTTTTATAGATATCTAGAATTCTAGAAATCTATGAACATAGCATGTTAGAAGAACAATTAAACACAAATTTATACTTTAAATCTATAATTTAAACCAGACCCATTAATATAGATTCATCTGAAAAAGGCACATGTACCGAAATCAATCGAAGAAATAGACTTACAGCTGACGCTACCGGAAGAAGACCCTCCAGTACAAAATATCGACGAAATCACAGGTATAAAAACTATTACATTTATAATTACAAATTTTATACAACTAAAACCTATCGATTCTATAATTATATTCGTACGCACGTACACGCCGAGTACACGTGTGTAGCGTTTACGAAACGTATACAGGATCGAGTCTTTATTGAGTAAGTATATACGACAGATATAAATACGATACTAACTCGGGTACGTGACTACTTTTTTGGCAGGAATACCCATAAAACCTAAATTACTCGGCGTATTCTTCGCGGCACCCTTCTTCTTTTTCGGACTGGTGTTTTTAGATTTAGCGTTCGAACGGTTCTTTTTAAAATTACCTCGTTTGTACCTACAATTCGAGTCGGAGCGATGGAATTAATATTAGAAGAGTGTTCGATAAAAAAACATCAGAGATTATCTCCTTCAGTAGTTAATATTTATCGTGTAAGAATAAAATGTTTAAGATCGATACCGATACTTTATATATACCTTTTAGCCTGCGATGCCCAATTTTTAGACGGTGCTTTTCGTTTTCCTCCCTGTTGTTTTTTCGAAGTACCGGCCGTACTAGCAGCGTGTTCCCAAAAGTCATCGTTGTACATTTCACTGTTGGGATTTTCGATGCCGGTATTTACTTTTTGTTTAGAACTCAGGTCCATTAACAAGCCTGTCATATAAAATGTTCGACATAAACAACAGTATTACAAAGAACCAAAGCTACATTCTATAAAAATACAATACAGACACTGTGGTTAGATTTACTTTCACAACTGAATTCCACTATCACCTCACAAACCATAAAAAAAAAAATCCCGGTCAGAAACGTTCAATAAATTAGTACCGATCTTTCTTAAGATAGCGAAGGGGTTTTCGTGCGGTAAAAGAAGAACGTATCGGTGAAAGTACGGTCTACGATATTCATCGTGAAAAAAATAAAGACGAACGTCGACTTACAATCTTTCTCGATAGCGTATTTCGTCGTAATCGCTAGCAATTCGTGTCCGTATTTTTCAAAGTTCGCTTTAGTCACGTGCGGCAGACCGAGCATTTCATCCTCCGTCTCGGGCAATTTAGAAGACATTATTTTCAACGCTTGTACGTTCATAACAGACGACACGGTGATGTTTTTAGTTTGGGCCATTTTCCGGCAGCATTCCAATAGCTCCTCGTAACAACGTTCGTAAATCAAATTGATCTGTTCGTTCGAGCAATTCTTCGCAGTGTCGATTCCTTTCAGTTTGTCTATATTCACGGATTTCGAAGAATTCGACATCGCGAACTGTATTTTCACTCCTGAAATACATCGTGTGTTTTATATACAGACGAACGAAAGAGTAAAACGGTGATTTTCTTTCATATATCACCTGCGTTCATTAAACGATTGATCTGTTGTCCGAGTTTGACGTACGGGATCGGGATTTCATTCGCTATCACTAAATCCTCTCTCAGAAACTCGTCGGTGACCATCTGATGTAAGAGACGTAAAATGTCACTTTTATTCCAGTGTTTACCCTGGCCGTACAAGGGATGTTTATCGTGGCCCGATTCGATTATTTTCTTGATACCACTTCCTTTAAACACGTCGGCTATGTGAATCAAAGTGAAATTTCTATTCGTGCACAAGTCTCTCACAGCTTGGACTATAGACTTGCATTGATCGGTCACGTCCATAGCCTGCGACATTGAAATTTTCATTTCATAAACATTTTAATTAGACGGAAAGAAAGCTAGTAAAAAATCTACGAACCGTATACTGTTTGTAATTGATACAGTTGTCGCACGTTGATTTTTTCTCATCGATACAGATCTGACGGTCGAAGTTTTCACCGAAATAATTGAGCTGTTGTGCTCGTCGGCAGTCGGTTTTGTTTTCACAGAACTGGACCATTCGAAACAGATTGTCTATATTTACTCTCAACGCTTCTGGGTTTGTACTTTTATCCACTGTAATAAACACGTATTGAAAAACAAGTAGAACCGAACGAAAATCGCAAACGTTAAACTATAATATGTCGTATCGACGGTACGACGACACAATTACAATATCGAACTGAAATGTTTCTCTTACTTTCAAGCAATTTCCTCACACGTAACATATCGCTGTAGTTATAATACAATATACACCAAGCGAGTTCACCGTCTCGACCCGCACGACCCGCTTCTTGGTAATACCCCTCGACGCTTTTAGGCATCGAATGATGAATAACGAACCTGACGTCGGCTTTATCGATACCCATGCCGAACGCGATGGTCGCACAGACCTACGTTAAAGAAAACTATTAGAACGACACCGTGTTGAAAAACTTGTGCACGAGAAGTACTCTGTTTCTGATTCATAAGCGAGCTACGTTTACCGATCTGCCGATCGAGAATCGGCACATCGAAATATTAAACGATCGATTCGAATACGAACGAAACGAAGCGAAGATTTCATTTCTTACCACTTTGACCTTATCGTTCACCCACAAGTGCTGAGCGTGTTCTCTCTGATCGTCACTCAATCCGGCGTGATAGCTGATCGCTTTTATTCCGCTAATGTTTAAATCGTAAGCTACTTGATCGCAGTCGTTTCGTGAAAAACAGTAAACGATACCGGAATACCTTACGAATTTTGTTTTTATCAATTCGATTATTTCTCTGATCACGGCTTTTCCTGTTTTCGACAGCACGCTGTACTTTAAATTGGGTCTGTTAAAGCTGCACAAGAACCATTTGCACGGAGTCATTTTCAACTGCAATAAAATATCATAACGAACTCTAGGAGTCGCCGTTGCAGTGAGGGCCATTATCGTGACATTAGGAAACTGTTGGCGTAGTACATTCAGTTTTTTATAATCCGGCCTAGAAATATACAGGAAAAATATATGAAACCGGACAACAAACATAATAATAATAAGAAAAAACTACTTTTCAACTAAATACATATACAAACACTTCTCAAAGAATTTTTCAACAGTGAATAGCAACAGCATCTTGTACATAAATTTAATTTTATTATTATCGAAGCTGTTGTTTCACAAACTTTCTAAATACCACACGGGTTAACACGCTGTTTTAGTGTGACGATTCCTCTACGCTCTTAGTCCTTTGAATTTTACAAAACACACAAACCTGAAATCGTGGCCCCATTGAGATACACAATGCGCTTCATCGATTACAAATCTCGCGAGTTTTCCCCGCGCATACAACGACGTGAGAGCATCTTGTAATTTCCTCGAAGCGTTGATTTTCTCCGGAGTGACAAACAACAGTTTGTAGATAGGTTCTGCGAGCGATAATCCGACGAAAATATTCGAACATTTATTATCGGGAATATTTCCTGACAGATGCACCGCGGGAATCTAAAATCGATTTTTAGTAATTATCGTCGATGAAGCGCAGATAGTTTTTTACTGTCGCTTACTACTCACATCCAAAGACTCCAGTTTGTCGACTTGATCTAAAATGAGAGATTTCAAAGGGGATATCACGACAGTCACTCCTGGAGTGAGGATAGCCGGTAACTGATAACATAAGCTTTTTCCACCTCCCGTCGGCATCAAAACAAAACAGTTGTGGCCGAGTAGAGCGGCATTTATAACTTGCAGCTGATTAGGTCGAAACGTTCGTAAGCCGAACTTTTCTCTGAACTGTTCCATCATGACCGACGAATGAGGATAGTGTAGACCGTCGAATTCGCCTGGAATCGAAATATGTAAAACCCTAACGGTACATTCGAACGTATCTCGAACGGTGCACTTTTAGCCCGTTACCTGTGATCCCGTCGTTCTGCACGTTCCCGTGGAAGTTGCCCATAGGATCGGGTTTGATGCTCGGTTTCGGATCACGCGCTTCGATCGATTCCTTCTCCGGCGTATCTTCCAGAGAAATCGTAACGACGTCTTCGAAATCCTCAGCTCGATACAGTTGCCATCCGTCGTCGTCGACGTCGAACAGCGGATCGTTCGAATTCAATTTATCGACCTGATCGCTCGACGCCGCGGATTCCTTCGGAGTACGGGCAGAAACGTCTTCCCGTTCGAAATCGTGTCGATTGTAATCGTTTTCATAATCGTAGAAATCGTTCTTGAAATCGACATGATCGTCGACTTTATTCGAAGAACTTTCGTCTGTTTTTTTTCCTTCGACTACGCTCCGATTGAACTTTTCGATTAAATCGTTTTTAGTAGAAACGACCGACCGGTCCGTCGACTTGTTTTGGGAACTTTGTTCGTTACATTTCAACGATTCGTTTAACTTAGTTACAGCCGATAATGTATTGCTAACTTTCATGACACGATTGAAAGTAGATGATTTCTTCGCATCGGCAGAATTAGAAATATCAGAAACACTGCATTCGAACGATGAATTTATTGAATTTTTGTTTATTTCATCACAGATATTATCGGTACTGAACAGTTTATTTTCATTGTTAACGAACCTGGAACAACTTCCAGGACTCGTGATATTTTCGATATCATCGCTATCACGACCGCTCGAGATAGTGACCGTCGCGTTACCGATCGAAACTATCTCTCGCTTATCGATACTAGCGCTCGAACTTAAAATATCCTTACTCGTACGACTTTGAACATTTGAAGATTTTACCGGCGATTCAAAAACTAATTTTTTCGATGGGTTTTTAGATATCTCGTCTCTTACTAATTTATGATAATCGGGCACCTTATTCGACGAAGACTTCTCGAACCGAGATAATATATTATTTCTATTCTCGTCGCCTTTCTTCGGACTCGGTGAAGAAACCATAGATCTCATTTTGTTTACGATCGATAATCTCTCCAATTTCATCTTGCGCAGCGCGATATAATCAAAATTCTTTATTTCTTTTAGAATTTTTAACGGGATAGTATCGTACATACGTACGAGACTTTGTAATATGTTGATATATTGACTTTTTAAATGTTCTATATCTTTACTTTTATCGACTTTTGAATCGCTTTCATTTACAGAATTATCTCTAAAAAATTTACTTCTGTTCAAAATCACTTCGTTTTTCATTAAATCCGGTGTTTTCAGTTTGAGTTTATATTTCAAACTTGTTTTATTTTCAGCAGTAGATTCGACTGTTTTAACAGTTTCATTCGAGGCTTCTCTCGAAACAGAATTATTCTCTGACCTATTCTTTGCAGAGTTTTCGTTTTTTCCTAGGTCGGATGAAATATTCTCAAGACTTGTATTCAATAAAGTATCTTTTTCAATTATTTTTTGTTCGTTTATTTCTTTTACACCATCATCATTCAAAAAACTGTTTTGTGTACTCGACACTTTTTTGAAACGAAACTTTTTCTTAAAGCCTCCTAGCTGTGGTGTTTTCGTTGCATCACTCGCAGACTCAGAAAACGTACCTGGTTTTTCATTTGTTTTAACTTCGTTTGAAACGGTGGCACGCTTCGATAAAACACAACCGTCGATCAAATCATCTGAAAACAATTCTTCACTACATTTTGACAAAGTACTACTTGTCGAACAGGCCGGTTTAAACAGCACGGCAGAATCTATGGATTTCACGATATTTTCTTCACCGACTTGTGATTTTCGAACGGAATCGGTTCGATTCCTCGCCGAAGCGATATAATTATCAGACTGACTCGCACGGGTATTATCGAAAACAAGTACGTCTGAATACGAATCTGAAATGGTTTTTACTACTTTTCTTGTTGGGAAATTTTGCACATTACCTGTATTTACTGAATATAAATTTTTAGTAAGGACACCATCACAACTTGAACTTATCAGATTTTGTTTTTCTTTTGGCTTAGCTACAACAGTCTTATTTTGAGTAGAACTGCGATTACTCGATAACAAAATAGAACTATTATAATTGCTTAAGACTGATTTATTTATATTAACATTTTCCTTACTCGAAATGCTTTTTTGACAATCTCCATCTGAAACCGAGATCGGATTGTATATTAAAAGTTATTTATTTTTTCTAATAGCGATGATTAAAAGTACCTATTGCCGTAAAGTCGAAATCACTCAAATCATCTTCCCACAACAAATCTGCGTTGTTTAAAGGGATACTTTGCGAAGAGCTGAAACAAAAATAAACTCAGTCTAAATTCTAACCTTTATTAATATTATTTTTTATTCGATACCTCGGTTTTTCATTTTGTATCTTATCCGCATTTTTTACAAAATTTGTTATAGAGGTTTGCTTTTTAAAGACAAACTTTTTACCGTTCATTTTAAAATAAAAATGACATACTGTAATAAATAGACAAGAAATACTTTCAACATATCACTTTATTTGTCGCAAATTTATTAACAACAAATAAAAGTTTACAATAAATAAAACTAATTTGAAAGAGCATTAGCGCTAATTAATAGCCAGCAGATATCGGGCACTGACGTAAACAATAAACATACATGAACGATACTGAATAAAGAGATTAAACTGGGTTATGTTGTTGACAATTCTTTTCACATGTCAAATTTCTTTATCTATTCGTCTACAGATATGTAATTGTATAAAACCTTTAGATTTTAATCTCATAAGTTTTTCCCGCGATATTTTTCTTAAAGAAAGAGATCGATGCTTTTATTCACTTATTTGAATAAGTAAAGAAGTGAATAAGTTAATTAAGTGAATAAGTCATAGATAGTCATGAGAGTATGTGTATGTATGTATGTATGTATATATATATATATATATATAAGGGGATGTTATGTAACCGAAGAAACAATAAACATATTTTTTAAAACTCATTTGCCTATAAAATCATTCTAGCCGATATATTGCACAATTGATTATATATATATATATATATATATATATATATATATATATATATAATCATCTGCATTAGCCATATGTAAAATATTTCATTGAAACTCTATTTCAAATATTTAAATTTATTCAATTTTATCATTTATATATTTCTATAAACAAATAAAGGCAAAATTCCTTTCTTACTTTTTTGTAATAAAATTTCACTGAATATTTTGCGTATGTTGCCACTTCTACACCACGTTGAGGTTGCAGATATGTAGAAGACCTACCGTGTTGGTCGGAAGACCAACCCTAATCTAATCCTAACTTGAATTAAGAAATTATTTAGAAAAGAATACTAACAAAATAATAAAAAAAAATAATTTGAAATAATTAATTGATTCTATTGAAAATGAAATAGAAGTTAATGTATTATAAAAACGAATTTATACAAAAAAGATTAAAAATAAAAGTGAACTTAAAAACAAAAAGCTAAACCTATTCTAGCTAAATTTGAAACGACTCATTATATTTTTAAACCAGTTTACCAAATTACCCTATTTCATAATACTGATGAATAATTGAAATTTGGAATTCCTCGTCATTTCGAAATATCAGTAATTCCTTATTAAATAAAAATCTTTTAGTACTCTTCAGAGTACATTAAAATTAAAACGTCTCGTTTTGAATACAAAGAGAGAGAATCCTTCCATCTTTCCATTTATAAACTTTATATCCATTTCTTGCTGAGCTTTCATTCATTCAAGATCCATTAATTTATTATCGTATTTATTTTCTTCTGGATTTTTAATATCATTATTATTTAAACAATTTCTTCATCAGAAAGAAACGAGCGAGAATTTTAAAATGCTTTGATTCTATTCCACAAATTATATAAAACACCATATTTTCGAAAGTGAGCCTTAAGCGTATTTTATTATATACTTTATTGATTGAAACATTTTAGTTATA